>VWZU01010324.1:0-18533 GCA_013397095.1 Sterrhoptilus dennistouni
TTGGTGTCTGCAGGGCTGTTTCTTCCCCATTTTTCTCACTCTTGTGTCATGTGCAGTGGATTTTGCCACTTTTTACATGTATTGTCTCCGAGGTGCCACCAATATCGCTGATGACCTCAGATTTGGGCAGCGATGGGTCTGCTTTGGAGCTGGATGAAACTGGCTTATTTTGGGAGCTTGTGGCATCTTGTGACAGGGGCTACCCCTGCAGCACACCCTCCCAATACAGCCTTGCCACACAAACCAATATAGCTGTATCCTGCCAAGCAAGAGGAGACCAGAAGGAAGAGCCTGTGTATTTTCCTGGTGACAGATGTGGAGGTGCTGCACTGAAGCCATTTCTGAACTGAGGTCCCAGGATTCCCTCAGTTCCCCTCAAGCAGACTAGGAAGGTTGTAGTTGGTGATTAAGGGAACGAGGGACAGATCTCAGAGTTCCACAATGAAATATCAGAGAAATTAAGAAATTATTGAAAGAAGTTTTGTTGGATGCATCAGTTGTATGGAAGTGATAGACTAGAGGGGGTCTGTCAGGGGAGTGCTGACTGTTGGTGGTGGAGCTTGCTCTGCCTTAGGGCACAAACAGCTCGTGTTGGCCTTGGCTGGAGGCCACCACTAGAGAGAAGACTCACTCTGTAGAGAATCAGCTGAGGCTGACTATCTGCTGCAGCACATGAATGACTCCTGCAAAAGATGCAAGAATGTGATTTTTTTTCTTGCCCTCTGGCAAGGTTTGGAAACCCTTGGCTATTTTCTTGATCCGATAGTCTTGTGCTTGAACAAAATGCCTGTATGAAAAGACCCTGCAGGAACTTGAATAATATGAGAAGATTTACTCTAAAGAAGAGATGAAGGCTTTATGTTAGCTAGGAGAAATAAAACTGCAGAGATGATACTAGTGGTATTCATTTTTTGGGAATCCAGAGGAAAAGCAGGATATGGAGGAGACAGAAAATCAGCACCATGGACAGAGTTTGTGTTGCATATGTAGTAGATAAATATCCACATGCTGAAGTAGCAAGTTTGATTCCCATTAATATGTTCTTGCATCCAAAATGCAAATTCCAGCTACACTGTCTATTAAAAAGGCATGTCATTATGTGTCTGGAGACATGTAACTTTGTGATGGATGTCTTTAGTGAGAAAGGGGGAAAGTAAAGGCTGTGCCAGTTGTCAAGGATAGGTTGTGACAATTAAAAGCACAGAGAGAAGGAAAGGAAAACAACAATTTCACTATCAAAAGACACAAAAATAAAGATCCACCATCACCTCTTCCTATCAGGTTCCAGGTGCACAGTGACAGCTTTAAAACAAACAACATCATGCTCCTGGCCTGTTTTCCAGAGCTCCTAATGAGTCCTTTCAGAGTAGGAAAATGTCTGTGCCACAACGGCTCCCTATGGCATAACCATCTGGGCACAGGATCCATCCCAAAAAGGGACTCCTTCATTTAGATTAGTCTTGCTTCCAATGCAATTTTCACTGCAGCTTTCACTGTGTGACCACTGGAAATGCTTCAGCAATAAATAAATAATGGCAAAACCAATTGAGTCAACACCCTGTACTTTCTTAGTCCTTTCTTGCCTTATGAAATGCTGTAGCTCACACATCTGTCAAATAGATCCCTTAGACTGTAAACTCTGGGAAAAGGCTATGTCTTTTGTGAAGTGCTTGGCACTCCTAGGCAATAAAAAATAAATAAAATACAAATCTTCTATGTAGGAGTTTTTGCATTCCACCGTTTGGCATGGTCTCACGTGACCTTTTGTAGTCATACCAGCAGTACTGAATAGATAAACAGCGCACAAGAAGAAGATACAGCTTTCTTTCAGTAGCAGAACTCCTTTTCAGGAAATTACAGCAATTTCTTCCATTTTGCAAGATTTTTTTCTCCTATTTTCATTCTTACTTTTTTTCCTTTATCTAAATTTGGGGTAGAGGAAGCAGTTAATTATTTTTAATGACACCTCTCATTAAGAGTTTTTATTTTGATACTGGAACAACTGTAGTACAATACATCTGGCTTTGAACACATTCATCCACCAGTCCTACTCCTTTCTACCGTGGTACATGTTAACATCATTCTTTGCAAACCTAATGACCTGAGGAAATTAAAGGGATACTATAAGACACTGTGGCCATGAAAGGAGAAGTTGTTGTGGAAAGTGAAAAACCCTGATTATAATTTAAATTGTGCTTATAGCAGTCAGGGAGTTTTTTCAGTCGAAGAAAAATGTGGCAACACATATAATTAAGAACTGCCTTATTAAGTTAGACTCAATGTCCATTTTTAACAGTATCTTATGTGAACATTGACTGATAGAGGTTTGTTAGGGAAGAGCATGAGAGCTGAGAAACTTTAAATTTTAAGGGAATTTGGAGAGGTTATTTCTTTCTGAGTCCTTTGACCTCCTGACAGTCAGGGCTTTGAGGCTTCTAAACTAAAGATTTTCTAGAGGTCCTTGTGTTGCCTACAGTGTTGTTGCCTTATTTTTACTTACATGTCCAGCAGCATCCTATGCAAATGCACTCTATAACCCCATACTAAGAAAATAGTTTATTTAGTTTGATTTAAACCTTATCCTGTATTGACCATTTCCTGGAAATTCCCAAAGGTAATTAAAAAAAAAATTAATTGTTTACCTTGCCATATCATCCATAGCTTTTTATACTGTCATAATGTCACTTTTCAGTCACCTCTTTCTGTCTTCCCGTATCTTATAGTCTGTACTATATATCAATCCTCCTTGCCACTATTCTCTTTCCCACCTCTTATGTCTTTCTGAAAAACAGGACACTTGAAATAGGACACATTTTTTCAGAAGTAAAACTGATGCCTTAAATTTTAGCTTTCATATTTTCCAGATTCTGTACTACCTTAGTGTGTGACTCTAAAATTCGTATAAAGTGTTAGCAAATTGTCTTCACAGGTTACTTAGACAAAACAATCCTTTTCCAGCCGGAGAACCAAGGACACCATTACAGCTTCAGGCCCAAGAAGTATAAACAACAGCAAATTGAGGAAGGCAAACTGGGAGGATGAGATTTCATTACCTGAAATTGTAATTGGAGAATTAGCCCCAATATGTAAATGGACCAAAACCTATAAAAGTGTGAAAATATGGGACCTGGTGTCCATTGGTGTAGCCTTGGCTGGGCTCTTGTACTCCCCAAGGTGTTTGAAAGGTATTTTAATAAATACCTGCTTTATTCCTTTAACTCTGTCTAGCCTCTATCTTGGTAGCCTCTCCAGGCATCAAAACTGGTTTCTGCTTGACTCATTTTTTTCCTAATCATTCCTAAAACATCATTTTCCTCTGAGCATGTAGATGATGTTTTCTGGAAACTCCACAAAGGCTTCCTGTATCTCTTTCCTGGGTGGTAATAGCTAATTTGGAGTCTATCACTGTGTATGCATAGTTAAGGTTATTTTTCTCATGTACACTGCTTTGTATTTTTTTGATACAGAATTTCACTTACCATTTTATTTTTCAATCAATTAGTATTGTGAAATTCTTCTGCAATACTTCCCTGGAAAGCTTCAGTCCCTGGGAATTTGATAAAATAACAAAATCTGAATCTTCCCTTTAAGTTTGATCTCATATTACATTTATAGTGGCTTAATAAGTTTTTTCTGTCTATATTTATAATCTGGGCTGCATCATGGGATGTACCTGATAAAATACAAAAGTTTGAAGTAATGTTTCTTTCTAAAGTACAGCTTATTGCAGTAGTAAATGCCAGGCAATTCTGAAGGATGGGGCAATTTCCTCATCAATTAGAGGTGTGCTTGTGGGGAAAATGCAGCAACTTAAAAGCTTTTCACCTGAGCCCATCTGGTCTTGTTTATACAGGGGAAAAAGATCAACTTTTGCTAATACTGGTTTCTGCCCATCACTTACAATAATTCCCGAATTCAAAATGAGTTATTGCTAGTCTTCTAGGTACTGGGCAAGTTAGATCAATTGTCTGTAAACTTACATGAAATGGAGTTTAAAGTAAGTGTATTTCATTCTCATTTTCTATACTTATTCATTTGAGTATTTTTTTAAAGTAATGAGAGAGGGGTTCCCCTGGGTATATCTGAGGAGCCTAGTTAGTAATCACCCATAGCAAAAAGTCAGGTTGTTACCTGAAAGGGAGAGTGCAAGTTGAGAAAGGTCATTCACCCACATCTCCCTCTGCTGCGGACAGAAGACTGGCATATGGCTCTTCTGGATCATGCAGCACTTGAAAATTCCCCTTTTTATCTGGGATCAGGACACGGGTTCTACCTCTCCTGAGCAAAGAACTGTCACAGTAACAAAGACAACTCCCTGCAGGTGAACACTTTGTAGTGAAACTGAATTCAGTGTGGAATGAGATGGGAAGAAACCAGAGGAAAATAAGGAGACAGAAACTTGATTTAGGTAATTATAGATATTTGGAATGTGAATTCTTATGAATAAAAATTTGTTTTCCTAAATAAAAATGACTGTTTCTTAAAACTCAACAAACCAAAACCAAACAAAAAACCAAAACCACAAAAACACATTAAAACATCACACTAATTCCATGAAAAAAAAATTTCCACCAAAACATTTTTTGTACTTTAGGGTTTTTTTTTCCAAAAGTTGATGGAATATGTTTTTCATTTTCTTACTAGTTCTCAGAAAAATGTTCTGCCATAAACTCTGTGATATAATCTACTCAGCAGAGTGAGGAAGATGTCAGAACCATATAAAGAATAGCCTCTGTTCACTACCCATAGCATTTTGCTGTATGGACCTAATTGTCTCTTCTTGTGAAAAAAGACCCCAAAGTTCACCTTTGTTTGAAGCTCATTTCTGTTCACCTCCTGAGTGCTGTCACCCACAGGAAGGAGTGAGCTGGTTTCTGTGTGGCTTGTGCCACCACTATCAGAGAATCACCTCATCAGGTCCAGCTGTAGAAGTCTCAGTATTGATGATGCTGGATGAGCAAAAAGGGATGATTCCAGATCTAGAGGGAGAAAGGGAATGGTGAAATTGCTGAGATGAAGCCTCTGCCTTGTCTTTTTAACTCATGAAGTGAAACAAATTTCATAAAAAAATATTTCAAGCATGATAACCAGGAAACCTTCAATGCTGTTTCTGCAAAATCATAGTTATAGAATATAACTGCAGTTTGATACACTAAATTGCTCATAAAAATTAGTTTTAGTGAGGTTTATTGCCAATAAAAATGATACTTTTCACCTACATCCTGTGATCTTGTCTTGCATTTCCCAGTCCCTAACAGACCTGTACCTGCATGTCTGAGAGATAAATATACTGCTGTCATACCATCTATACTTTTGTACCAAAGCATTGCTTACTTACATGAAGCCATTTCTCAGCTTCAGAAAAAAACATACAATCAAGTAAAGCCATGTTTTTTCTCAAATATCACACACACATTCTCTATTTTATGCTAAATTTTCACATTAATTAGAGCCCATAAAGGATTGCCTGGATTTGAAGATGCATTTTCAGCCTACATTTTTGCCTTTCTGTATTCAAAATTATATTATTCTCTCCTTGGTAGGGTTAGGGTTTATCTCAAATAAATCTGTCTCTTTGGCTCAGCTCTAGCTGGCTTCCAGCCCCTGTCCCCCACTCTGAAAAAGCTACAGACTAGATAATTGCTGTCATTCAGCTATAGCCATGTGCTGTGTTTGCAGAACTAGAATCTGTTTCCCTAGAGAATCAGCCTTTCAAGCCTTAAATGCTGTAAGTTCTTACTAGTACTCTGATAGTCAAGACTTGTCAGTTTTTATCCAGTTATTTCTTCTTCAGAAATATGTAGAGAAGATACAAGGTGAGTTTATCTGTTGCATTATTAAGTAAAGTTTATGAAGCAATTTAGTGCTGTAATGATCCCATCTAGCACTAATGTTCCTGAAAAGAAATTAATTTATAAGCTGTTGATTTATTTAATAGTTGATACACCCTTGATGATTCATACTCTAAGGACTAGGGATTATTGGTAGAGAGTTTTTTCATTTAGCATCTTTTAAAACAGGTAGGATTTTGTCATGATCACTGATGTATATATACTTATAAAAATTACCTAAAATATATTTTATGTTAACTTTCTCAGTTTTTTGCTGTGCTAAATAGTACTGTAATCTGTAAGTAAGTACAATGCAAGCAGGGGTGCCTTTAGGGAAAGAAAATACTACTTTGTGAAAGGGTGAAATTATCTAACCTTCTGTCACTTGGAGCACTCTTTTAAAAAACCCATGAGTGGTCCTTACTAAAGCACATCATGTGGTCATTGAATTAGAAATGCAGAGATGGAATAGATTCCAAAGGTTATATCGTCCAGTCCTCTGGCTCTGGGGAAGGAACAAACACACCAGAGCTTCCTACAGAGATTTTTATCTGCTACTTTTTTTTTTAGAATTTCTGCTAAAAGACTCTCCAAGGGTGTCCTGTTCAAGCTTTCTCCTCTCAATTTTTTTATTAATATATGACCTATATAGTCTTTACTGCAAGTTATTCTGAGTTCTTTTTGTCTTTCCTTCACATGAACTATTGGTAACAATTGATCATTGTCTTTCCTATTAACAATCTGCCCTATCCTAAAAGATCTATCAAGTCTTTTCCTGCCTAGACTAAAAGAAACCCTTATTTTCACAGTCTTCCTTCACTACTAATACTTTCTAAGTCCTTGTCTCTTTCCTGGTGTTTTCTTCTGTGTTCTTTCCAGAGTGACTATGTGTGTATGGCACTCCTTCAGCTGCATTCTCTCTGTAATCAAGTAGAAGGAAATGATTCTGACCCATATCTTACCTGCAAAATGCTTGGCAACAGATTTTCCCTTTCCTTCTTTTTAAGTAATGCTGCACTGTTGACTCACAGGTCTTGTCTAATACTGTTAAACTTCCAGGTCCTTCTTACCTCACTTGGCATTTTCAGTATTTGTTTCTTCTCCTTACTAGTTATTTTGCTCTGAACTTTATTTCTTTTTTTATTAATTTCTTTTTAATTCTAGATTTTGTACTAATCAGTACAGTTCTGGATTCTCAGGTTGTGCTCCAGAGTTCTGTAACCTCCCATATCCTATTTCATCTACAGTATTTTGTAACTTTTTAATCCATACTTTTAATGAAAGCACTGAACAGACTTGGGCCTGAAATCTCTGAGGGATACAGTCTGAAAGAAAATTCCCACTTGATACTGATAGTTATTCTTTGAGAAGAGCTTTCCAAGAAGTCACACACAGTCTTTGTATGCTTTTTTATCTAGATGACATTTCCCTAACTTTCCTACAAGAATTTAATATGAAAAAATATTAAATTTCTTACTGTACTCAAGATACTGCAAATTTATTCATTTTCCCTGTGTCATGGTTTACCCCAGCTTGCAATTCAGCACCACACAGCCACTTGGTCACTCCCCTGTAGTGTGATCAGGGAATCAGAACGGTAAAAATGAGAAAACTCATGGGCTGAGATAAAGTCAGTTTCATAAGGAAAGAAAAAGACACATACACACAAGCAAAGCAAAGAATTCCATTGCCACTTCCCAAAGGCAGCCCAGGGTTCAGCCATCTTCAAGAAAGCAGGGATCCCTTATCACGTGTAATGGTGACTTGGGAAGACAAGCACTATCATTCTGAACATCCTCCCTTCTTTTCCTCATACTCTGAGCACGGTGCTGAATAGCATGGAATGTCCCTTGGGTCAACTGTCCCAGCTGTGTCCCCTCCCAGCTCCTTGTTCACACTGAGTCTACTTGCTTGTTGGGTGGGGTGAGAGGCAGGAAAGGCCTTAACTGTGTAAGTACTGCTCAGCAGTAACTAAAACATCCCTGTGTTACCAACACTGCTTCCAGCATAAACACAGACCAGACCCCCAAACCAGCTATTATGAAGGAAATTAGCCAAAATCAGCTCACCCAGTAATAGAGTTATCCTGCCCCAGGAGGGCAGGATTAGCTTGTTAATTTTTGAAAAATACGCATTGTTTGATTTTATTTTTCTTCAGGTATTTCTAAGTTTTCTGTGTACACATCTGTTCCATTTTAATTCAGTCTGTAGTTAGGTGAAGTGTCCTGCTTTCTTTGGATTCCCCATTATCCCTCCTTTTAAGATACACATTTTCTTATTTTCTGAGACTATACCACTCTACTATGACTTCTCACATGTAATCACTGATGCTTCAAATACAGTATTGTTTATTTCTTTATTGACTTGGAGTTATATTTAATCAAGTAGTGGACACTTTAAAATAAAAAACTCATTTAAAAATGTTAGCTATTGTGTCTTAACTACTGAAATTCAAATTTTGTCCTTCAAAGAGTTTATAAGGTTTAAAAGCAGCTTGAAAGAATCATCATCCTAAAACTGTGAATCAAACTATGCTAGTGGTTTTTGAAATAACAAAAGCCTGTTTTACACAAGTAGCCAAAACACTTTAAAGGGTTTTTTTGCAGTTCTTTTGGAGCATTTCACTTTTTGTTCCATGAAATGTTTTCTTATTGTGTTATCTTGTAAGGTAAGGAGCTAAAGCAATAGTTCAATAAAGCAGTATTTCAGGCAGAATCTTGAGTGGTGGGAAAAAGATTGTGTAATGCCTGAGATGAATAGATTATTTCTTTTAGAGGTATTTTGAACAAATTCGTGTTGTACATGCACCTGATGCACTTAGCACATGTAAATTTTGCAGAGAGATTTAACATTCAGATCAGGTAAACTTCCAGCCAAATACACTCATGGATACAGAGGTAATTACTGAGCTCTAAGGACACATTGTGAGGACATTATCATTTGTCAGCAGGGTACCAGTGACTGCTGTCATGGAAAATTTACATTAGCATCATTGTTAAATAGTCTGTTTACTAGTTTCTTAATGACCTGCAGCAAACAATGATTTGAACTACTTTGCGAAGTTCAGCGTGGAAGGCTGCAGTTATGCTGAATGTATTTTCATAGGTTAATGGTATTAAGATGGAAGCAACAGCAGCTGTCAAGTCATATGCAACCAAATCATTTGTGAATAGGTCCAGGTGGCAGTTGCTTCTGTGATGCTAGTGTGGGTAGGAGATGTAAAGTTAGTTTTCAAATATAAGTTGCCAGATAGCTGGGCTGAAGCATGAAGCCCAAGAAGGACTCTGAAAATCCATCTCACAGCTGAGAAAAGCAGGACTTCCTAAGCCAAAGCTGCCAAGAGTCTTTCACTGTAGCAAACCAGAAGTTCCTAGGATATAAGTGTGGACAAATCAAAACATATATGGGTTTTTTGGTACTTACACCTTAATAGTTACTCAAGAAACACTGGACAATGCTAATAGGCTTAAAAATATTTTCTTAGGTTTCACTGGCAATTACTTGCTACTCAACAGCTAAAAATTTGGAAATTTCTTTTTAACTTCCACAACTTACAATCTGATCTATAATCAAATTTTTCTGGAAACATTTAATTAAACCTTATTAATTGAAAAAATATATGATTCCTGATGATGCACGACAAACTTTACATGTATTTAATATTTGAAGGAATTCTTTGACTGAGCTGTCTAACAGGTTTCATGGAGGAAAAAATCAGACTTAACTATGATTTGGCACACCTAATAGAAAGAAAATGTTCTTGTAAAGGTCAGTGTGCAATGTATCACTTTAGTTTACTTTATCAAATATAATAAAAAATATTGGTCTATTTAACTTGAGAGTAGGCAAAATTCATAAAGATGGATTTCTTAGAATTTTTGTAGGATAATGGGGCATGGACATTGTGGTCAGTCCACGCTTTTCCCTGGCTCCAGAGTGGGCTGTTCATGGCGACAGCTTTCTTCAGGAACTATCCACCTGCTGGGACATGGTTGTGGTTATCCACTCCACTGTGGTCACTACAGAGGAATCTCTGCTCTGGCACCTGGGACACTGCCTTTTTCACTGACCATGGTTTCTGCATGCAGCCCTTTCTGAGCTGGGGTTCCTGGCTCAGTCCTTGACAGGAACCACAGGAGCAGGGACCGTCCTGGGAGCAGGAATCTGTGTGTTTGTCTGTGACAGCTTGTTGGCTTTCAGCTCATCACTTAATGGTGCAGAGAATCTTCAAAAGGAAACTCAGCATAAAACTCGTGAAGTGATTCACGCTTTGGCACAAGATTGAATATTCACAGAACACCTTTAATAGTTTTGTGAAGCAATACATAAATTATGTTATTAATGTAGGTAGGCATCTGTTATTTTATCTTACTTACTTGAAAGGGCCTTGCAGGGGGGCATTTTGTGATCTGTTCTTCAACCCTTCTATCATTTCCAAATTAAGGACTTGTGTTTGTCTGTGAGTACGTTGTGCTAACTCTCCAGCCAACAAAACATCTGAATCCCTCTCATATCTTCATCATTACATTCAGCAGGCTTTCTACCCTTTTAAAAATTATTTTGTATATTTTATTAAATTATACAGAACAAACTGTTCTTTGAAGGAAACCAATTCTCAGTGAAAATGTCTTTGCATTTATTTTGAATAATTACTGCTATTCCATGTGTACAAGACAAAACGTCTCCTCATTTCAGTCTTTTATAAACTGCCTCGCAGTACTGTGGGCTACCAGGAGCAACAAGAAGTGGGCATTTCTACATTCAGCACTTTTTGACATTTTTAGGATTTAGGCTACAGTATAGTCCCAGAAGAAGAAATGGCAGCCTTAGAAAAATGGTGTTAGTTCAGTCTTGTAAATTAATGTTACATATATTCAAGGGAGCTTAATGAGGGAAAATATGTCAAATTTAGTGTTTGCTAATGTTATTGGGCAATGCATCACTGTAGCACATTCATCAGACCTCCTCATGAAGGCTCTTGTTGGTCTTTTCCAACCTAAACCACTCTATGATTCTGTGATTGTAAATAAAGATGGGTTGAATTTTTCCACTAAATATTTACTCACTTGAATAATGACTACATACCGAGTCAGAACTATGTGGGAAAATATTCAAAGCAATTGTGTAATGACAGTTTATAGTAATGACAGTTTAAATTATGTCTTAAAACGAACAAATTTAAAATCACAAATGCAGCTCCAGCTCCTTGATTTTCACAGTTCTAACTGCTTGATTTTATTATTTTAGCTGCATAACTTCTAGGCTTTTCTTCTTCTGTAGCATAACTTTAAGATGAAAGTAATAAAGCTGCTCCAACAAGGTAACTACAGAATGTAAAAATGAGAAAAAATTATTTCTCAAGCTTCATCGTTGCATTCTTCAAAATTATATTGGACACTGTGCTTGTCTTTTCTTAAATTTTCCTCTTAATGTTCAATGTCTTCTGAATAGATTTATATCTAGCTATATGGAAAAATAGATCTTTCACTATTATGCAAGCTCAGTAAAATTATTAAACTTAGACTAAAATAAAATAAAATAAAATAAAATCTTGAACTCTAATGGAGCTGGGAAATTTATGAACTTCCAAAATTTTACCAGGCTTATCTTGAAGCATGAGAGCTGATATAATAATCACTTTTCTCTTTTTGGCATGAACAAGTGGGCTTCTACAGAAAATTTCTTGAAAACTCTCAGTCTCTATTAAGAGTATGTTCACAAATTAATAGGTTCTCCCCCCAAAAAGTGTGGAAGCTTGTAACTGAAGGTGAAATTTACTCTGCTAACAGGAACTTAGGCAAATGCTCAGAAACCCTGTTTTTATAGGACAGGAAGAGTCCTGACTTAACTAATGAATGAGATTTTTCAGGAGGAAGTCTGAGTAAAAAAGCAGTATCACTTACTGTAAGAAATTAAGGGAATTTCTGTAGAGCAGAGGAGGGAATTATCAAAAAATCTGAAAACTGCTGAGTTGGTTTATCCAGGTCTAAGCATATAGCTATTCCACCTAAATCCAGAATATATTCACAAAGTGTGCATTATTAAATACAGTTAACATTTAGCAAATGGAGAAACATTAGGCATATTTAGCTTTCTGTTAACAAAATATCTGTTATCTATAATTCAAGATTTGCCATTGGCACTTGCTGAAGATGTCATTGACATGGGAATTGGGAGCTAGGGATCTTGACCTAAGGGAACAAACATGTTCTTAATTTGAAAGAGCTTTAAACAAGATGAGATCGAGCAGTAGATATTGCATAATAAAGGACAAATCACGTTAACAGGCAGATGGATACGTTGCAATCCGTTCTCTTCCTAATCTTGTTTCATCCTTACTGTGTGGCCTACCCCTATGAGGAAGAAATCATATTGGGTGATTTATTTCCTAACTTCGGTCCTTAACAAAAACTTGTCACCCCATATCTGAATACCTGCACACCCGGCTTGAGCGTCCAGTACAAAGTGTGTGATTTCAAGAGAGTCTAGCTCTTCCAGAAACACTGTCTCAACCAACTTTCTTCCTCATTATTTCTTCCCTAACAGATAACTAAATCATACCTTTGGAAAGTTGACTTAAAGGCTTATTGATAAAGTATCATTAGATTTGGGGAAAAAAAATTGCAAAATAAAAACAAGATAGTATATTTCCACTGCTGAGATAAACAAAAATGGAAATCCCTGTTGATTAACTTCTTTCTAATAGATCTATGGAAATATCACAGAGTTGTGAAACTTTACAACATCTGGATGTACAGTCCTCGTGTTACTTCTTGCTTTGCCAACTCACTTCTGCTTGAAAGTCATCAAAAAACAAAAACACCTATTCTATTAATCATAAGTTAGGAATCTCTAGGTTTGTGTTATCCCAAATGGAGAAAAATAAGAAAAAATTGATGCTGATTTTTTTTTTTTTCCCCCTGGACTTGGTACATCTTGCCCTGGAAGAGATTTAAGTCACATCAGGAAAGCTCATCTCACAGTTTGAGAGCACTTGATCCATGCAAGTGAAAATACTGACATTGTGATTGCAGTGAAGAAACAAATATATCCAGTTAATTCTGAATCTAAAGACGATGTCAAATTACAAAATAAAAAGTCTTGCAATGTGCCAAACATAAAATAAAAACAATAGAAGATGGTCTGGAACAGTATCAGCTGTTTTGTATGAAATCAAAATTGCTGTGTTTCTCCCTTGGGAGGTCTAGAAAGGTTCAGTAATTGCAGAGGGGAATGTATAGCTATCTTCATATATTCAAAACTACTGAGAATTATAGCAAATTGAAAACCAGACTGGTTTGCTGATAAAATTTCATGGAAATCAGCTGTGACTTTTTCTCTCAAAACAGTATCAATTTTCATAGTTAGTCTTTTCTCTTAAGCTGACACTGAGTTGGTGAACTTTTTAGTAACAATGCTTTTCAAGAGTTTAGGCCTATTTTCTCAGGCAGAGGAAGAAAGAAACCATGTAGAAATCTATATATTCCAAGATAATTGAAGTTACTCTTGTTATTGGTGCTAAAGTGCTCAGAGATTCCTTCAGGAATTATGCACATGGAGAAATAAAGTGTACTGCTTTGGATGGCCCACCAAAGAAGTTCTTAATAGGAAACAAACCCCAGCCAAAAAAAGAAGTGGGAGCTGGCTGAGAAGGATGTCAGGTAATAATAAAAACAAGGATAGCCGAGAGAGGTTAAGACATGATCAAATTATTTCCAAGTGGTCAAGGCTTAGTGTAGTCGCTTTAGAGTTTTCTCCTCAACAAAAAATTAATCCCAATGTGTCAGCACATCTAAAAAAACCCTATCAATTATTGTTAATAAGAGTTTAGGAGATTGTAATATGTAAACTTAAAAAGTTTGACTATTTGTGTATTACGTTCAAAAATAGACTGTGTTCAATCATACAATTTAAATATACCTTAGACATAGTACATGATGCAAATATTTACAGAATGTGGTCTCAATCCTGTAAAATTATTTGCATGTATAAGTTAACATTTAAATAATTGTATACTACATCTGAGGAATTATTCAAAGTTAATACAATGCAGAATGATTTACTAAGATGACGTGAGGTAGAGAGCTGAAGTATGGAGAAGGACCATTGCGATGCTTCATAACTTGCAGCAGCAAATAGTTCAAATGCCACACCTGTGCATTCGAAAAAGAGCCTGTGAAAATCAATGCAAACAGATGCTGGGCTGATTGACTGACTGATATTATATACTTTGACCTTTACTCTGAGTCTCAGTGAGCATTTACAGACATTCATCATGTGGCTCATGGTTCATGCTTTTTGAGCATAAATGTAGAACTGGGCTTTGAAAGAAAACTACGTTTCTATTTGTTGTGTATTATTTAAAAGCCTCTTTTCATGATGCACAACACTGTCTCTCATCTCAAACTTCTGTCTTGGGACCTGGGCTCTTGTTTCAGTTCAGGATCATAACTTAGATTTGTTGAAAAGGAATACCAGCTTTCTGCTCAAAAGCATTGTTTTCAGAAAGTTAATGAGTATGAAATCAAATTCTCCACTGAATATTTACTGCCATGCCACCAGATTTTCAGAACTTCAGCATTCAGATTCTTTCACAGTGGGGAAGATCCTCAAAAAGTGAGCAGACTTTTAAAGAAAGCAATATATCTGCAAAAATCACTGTCTTCTTTTTCTTCTTGTACTTCAAAACATTCAGGCATAATTTGACTTTCTTAACTATATATGTCTTTTTTACTATAAAATCTTTTTGAGGACATACAGATAGAAAATTAAACATTCAGAATTATGATTTATACCTAGATATTCCCAGGTAAATATAGATATGTTATAATTATTTATAAATGTAGGCTTGCCACATATGGCAGATTTAGTGTTGATGGTATTGTTTGTGTGAAATGGTGTTATGCTTGATAACACAACAAAATGGAAATTGAAGCAAAAGTACACTGATATTTGGGTCTCTGACTGAAACAAAAGCATCACATAATCTGGCATGTCCTTTCATTGCTCTTTTCTCTTTTTTTTCCCCATGCTGCTGGATTTTTCTTCTAGCCTAAAGTAGAGTAGTCGACTCATATAGATAGTTTCAAAGTCAAAGCATTTTAGTCAGCAACCATGATGCTTTTTAGGGTTACTAAAATTTCAGAAATGTAGGTTAGGGGTTTCTTTTAGTCATTAACACATATTTTGTTCTTGGGTCAGAGGAAGACTGTGATGCACAGAGCTACTCTAATTTGGAAAATCTCTAACAAAGTGAGGCATATGAATCTAAGTAATGAAAAATCACCTTTATCACGAAAGAAAAAGATAAGCTAGTTTCTAGAAGCTAGTTTCTAGAGTGATACTGGAAAATGACTGCTGAATGGTACTTTTTAAAAAGTTAATTATTTCTCATATATTACTTTGTCTTTAGGCCTGAGAATTTCTTTTTGTGACCACAGGAGTTCTACCAGGAGACCCATTCCAGCGTGGGCTTCTCTCTCCAAGAAGCCACAGGTCTTGCCAGGATCCTGCTCCAGCATGGGCTGCCCAGAGGGTCACAGCCTTCTTTGGGTTTCCCTCTGCTCTGGCATAGGATGTGGATACCTGCATCTCCATGGATTTCCATGGGCTGCACCGAGGGCTGCAGGGATATTTCTGTTCTGGTGCCTGGAGCACCTCCTGCCCCTCCTTCTTTGCTGTTGGTTGTTCTTCTCACAGATTCTCACTCCTCACTTCTCTGGCCACAAATATTTCTGCACACTAATTATTTTCCCCTTCTTAACTAAGTTATCCCAGTCACTACCACTATCACTGATGGGATCAGCTTTCACCAGTGGTGTATCCATCTGAAATTGGCTCTGTCAAACATAGGAGAAGCTTCAAGCTCCTTCTTAAATCAGCTCCCCCGTAGCCTCGCTGCTACCAAAACCTGGCGCACAAACCCAGTAGAGTAGAGGTTAGTAGACTTCTATTTTCATCAAGTCACATCAGTTACAGAAGCTTTTCTGGATAGTTCCTGTTGCCTGAACACTGGAGAAGTTTTTTCCCCTCTCGTAAACACTGCCCGAAAATGATGAAGCAACTATTTGAAGTTAATGTCAAATGCTTCTATAAATTAGCTGTTAGGATACGAAGTTAGTGTATTGATTTTTTTCCATCTAGTACATGCTCTTTTTATAAACAAACTTGATCATGTGCCTATTGATAGATTGCAGATGTAAATTTTATTAGAAAATGGACTGGAAAGTAACAAAAGCTTTAAACAGGCAATCATTATCAGCAAATTTCATTAGTAAACAGATAAATTTTCAAACAAGCTTATTGTTTTATAAAGAGGTTTTGATTATTCCAGGATGTTAAAATTAACTGATGCAAGATGGTCCCCAATCATTTTGCAAAAGAAAGAGAAACCTTTTCAGTGACTGGTGGGGAATAGAAAGGTTTCCGTATATGTTGATTTTACATATATAGTGATTCAGAAGCAAAGCAACAAGAACAAGACATGATAAGCTATAAGTAACCCAGGCAGATTCTGTCGTGTCAGTCTTTCTTTGAAGCTGGATCATGGATTTATCCTCAACCACAGTGTTTGAAAACGTCACACTGTGATGATGTCTTCAAATGCTGTTAAAATGCCAGGAGTCCTTAGTCTTGTCTTAGGCAAATGAATTTATTAAGCCCTACTGTAGGAAAAAAGAGATAACTGGGTACTGAATGCAGACAACCAGTGAGACAAATAGGAAGGAGGGTGGCTGCTAATGTAAATTCCCAGTACAGACTGGGTGGGTGAGAATTATAGTCAGAGACAGCATCACTGTCTCACCTGTGCTGCCACTGCAGTAGTTAATGAGGCAATGTATTCTGCAGATGCAGAACAGGATGGAAGCATTATTGCTGTTTCTTTCCTTAAGGCTCAAGCACCTGGTTCTGCTCTATGTTTTCTGCACAGTACTACCACAACTCACATTATAGCAGCACCATTGTTTTGATGAATTGCTTATTATCGTAATAAGGGTGCACACAACCTCCGTTCTGTGAGAGTACTATAAAATCAGCACGTTTTTTTAAACCCCACACATTTCTATTTTAAATAGTTTTGTAAATCAATTTAGTTATGTCAGAGAGTTTCACTGGAAATGTGAAAATAACTCTTTTACAGTGAGCTAAGCTTGCAAAGGGCAGTATGCTATGATTTTACAGCCCAGTACTTTCCATTTTCTATTTCTGTGATGTGCATCTCAGCTCAAATGAAAAGTATTTTTTTTGCACACGATTGTTAGGTGCAGTAGACCTTACATACAGATGTAGGGGTCCTGAGAGCATGAGTAACATTTGATGGCTTTAACAAGGCTCACCTAGGACCTCTCCACACCTCTGAATGAGGGTTCCATAGAGCCTAGCCCAGGACCACCAAATCCCTGTCTGAGCCATGTTGTAGAGGTGTCTGCCTCTGCTCTGGTTCCTTCAAAATGGTCTTGACCTTCCTGCTGACTTGCTGCCTTGTCACAGCCTGATGACCACTGGGCTGTTGACAGGGCCCTGTGCTGTCACCCCCCTGCCCTGCCCACCCCCATGTCAGTGGCACTGCACCTTTCAGGACTGTGGCCCCTGGCCTCACCTCACCTGCAGCTATCTCTGATCTTGTTGCATCCTTGTGATGAGCTGCATTCATCCCATTAAATAAATGTTTGGTGTTGCCAGAACTTTTGGAGTAGCTGTATGTGTGTACTGCAAGGATGCAGAGCTTTGGGGAGGATGCACCTCCAATCAGAACCTGCTGCAAACAGACATTGCTGTTGCTCGAACCCTTTACACGTGGCATTAGCAATGTGTGGCTTGTGACAAGCTGGCAACTTCTCACTCTGTGCGGAATTTTGAAAGCCTGTCTAAGAGAGATTCCTACACAAGATTCTCTGCAAGCACGTGGATTTTGTGTGTTTTCAAGTCCTGCTGCTTATAGTAGCCCAGAAAATGTGTTGCTGCTCTGGCATGTGTGATTATCCCAACCTCCATTTAATGGACATTTTCTGATCTGCAGAAGTCATGTTGCTAAAAAATAACAGAGAAATTTGAAGGCAGAGGAAAGGACCCAAAGCTTCAGAAGCACTACTGAACTCACCAAGTAGTTTCTTTTCAATAGAATAGGTCAGAGTACTTTAGGTGCCTACAGCCTGTGTTGAAGGTAAGAAAATCCTGTCCTTTCCTGCCCACTGTGGGCAGTAGGCAGGATTCTCTTCTGCAAACTGATGGGATTTCTTTCTGTACTTTTCATAGCACAGAAGAATGCCTAATACATGGTGTGTACTCCAATGTGGGAAACTGATGTATCCTGATGGCAGTGCACCATCGTGTAAATAATTGATTATTTTGTAGGTCAAAGGCATGAATCCAGCTGAGTTATTTATTTCCTAATATGACAGTTCAAATAACAGTAATCTGGAAGATGGAATCATGATAATCAAGAGCTAGTTTGGGCCAGTTAGCAAAAAAATAAACCACTAAACTGCAGAACTAACACACCTCATGAGTATGTCTGACCTATCTGGAGCCCTCCCTGTGTTTTAACCTTTCATGGTATCCTGCAGTCATGAATTTCACAGTTTATTTTTTATTTTATTTTATTTTATTTTATTTTAATTTTACATTGGATCACTTACTGCGGGGACGTGTGCCCTCTCGAGCGGCTGACAGCCCAAGTGCCAACGGCCGTCGTCAGACCTG
>VWZU01010324.1:18798-111123 GCA_013397095.1 Sterrhoptilus dennistouni
GAGGTTTCTGGAAAGAGGGGAGAGGCTTGGAGGTGATGGACAGAGCCAGGAGTTATATAACTTATGATTGACACTTAACGACTTTAGGATAAACAACTTGGGAATATACCAACAGAAATAGGGAGAAGGGGGAATTGGGGAAAACCATTAAACAATAGTAATAATTTCAACTCTACAACCATACAACGTAACATAAAAGAGAACCTCCCGGAACCGCCTCGCGCACCTCCACAACTTACTCCCTGATTATTTCCTAGCATGTTCTGCAATTATCTTGCTGTGATACATAAAGACATATTTTTCTTCCTTTTTTATGTCAATAGGTACTGAAATCATGCTGAAATCTGTGTAATTTCCTGTAATATGCAAAATATTCTATAATTGTGTTCATCTTCTAGTGTATCTTTTGGAATGGTTTGTCCAGACCTTTATGAAATTTTCCAGTGGGGACTGTGGGTTCAAAAAGTGATGCAATGATTTCTTGTTGGTTGCTCTCAATTTATTCTGGAATGACACTGAACATCCAGTTACTACCTGAATTCCTGTCTGAGTGTTTTCCTGACATTTTCAGAGAAATATTCACAGAAGTTCTTATAGTTTTTTTTCCTTAGTGAAGATGGTTGACGTGGGGTCCTCAGCATCCATCAATAAAGATATTTTTTACTTCTTGCGTTACTTCTCACTTTGCTGTTGAATTTCAACAGCCATTTTATCAATTGGTTGCTGAGGTTTGCTAAACAGAATATAACAACAACAACAACAAGTTATTTATTATAGCTGGGGAAAAAAATGGCCATCAAACAATGACTTTTCGAGTGATTCTTACCTTGGAGTGATGCTTCTGTGCTTAAGCCATTGTCAGAAACTGTCACTGGGTCAGCAGCTGTCACAGGACCAAGCAAGTTTTTTGGAGAAGTGTTTTGAGGTGTCCTTGCCAGGAATAATCACACTGCTACAAAAATATCCACAGATGTCTATAACAAGAACCCTCTCTTGGAAAAGGAAATACTAAAAGTTTTTCACAGCAGTTTTCAGAGGCAGGTCCTTAAATTCCAATGTAACCTTGTCTCTTTGCACAATCTGTGGGTCCTGACTTATCAGGGCAGTAAGGGGCTCTTAAAAATTCTGACTCTTTGCCTGAAATAGCAGGAAAACAGGGCTTGTGTTTCAATTTAACCACAGCATTAGTCTACAGACAGATGAAATAAATGAAACAATGAGGAAGGAATAAAGGTTTAATTAATTTCAAAGAAGGTTTAATTCATGCTATTTTTCTGTCACATTTTCTTCCTTCCATTAATAATCCCCCTACTTCCAAAAAACAAAATCCCAGTGAAAATGTTTTCACAAAGGATAAACCTTGCTAGAATTACCTTCTCAACTGAAAGCTGTTTCCATTTAAATTTTTCTGGACATTTCAAGCATTCAGCATGAGGAAAAACGGAATGAACTCCTCAGTTTAAAAAAATTAAGTAGCAAGAGATTACAAAGAGCTGACATTTTCAGAATGTCCAGTGCAGAATATGGAAATATGTAAATTACTTGTTTAAAACTTAAAAATAATCAGGTCAAATTGAGTGTTCCAAAATAAAATAGACATATTTTTGAGTTATAGCTTCATTAGACGGGGAGGTAATTTTTCTTTTCTCCAAAACCTAATGCATATAATATACTCCTAAGAAAGCTAGAAAATGTGTGTTTGAGGATAGAAAATACTATTGAATTAAATAACTGGTGTATTTCCTGGAATACTTGTTTTGTAGCTGTAGATTTAAATCACTATAGGTTTTAAAGGGCTGTGAATTTGTGCTGGAATCAGTGTCAATAACTACAGGGATGTTTTAGTCATTGCTTGGACAGAGTCAAGGCCTTTTCTGCCTCTCATCCCACCCCACCACTGAGTAGACTTGGGGGGTGGTGCACAAGGAGTCAGTCATAATTTTATCTCCCCTTTCCATCTCTCACTGATGCTCGGTCACACACTTGAAATTTATTTTATGATGAATTACAAGATTAAAATAAAATTTACATCTCTGAAAATTCTGGTTTATCTGTAAATATCCAATTGTGCTGCTTCCTTTACCCTAAAAGCATTTAATGTGTGTATCAGTGAAATGCTGAAGTAGAAGTTTTTAACAGATCCTCGGCAATTAAAGATTTTTTTCAGTTCTAAAATTTCCTTTTGTAATAATTTTATTTTTTTTAAACGTATAGGACTTCCTCAGTATCATCCTCCTAGCATATTAGTTATGCCTTTATATAATATGCAGAACTAAACATCTGCAATCTAAGGTTGCTGTTATTTTGGGAGAAAAAGAGGAAGTTAGGTGCATGAGTAATACAGATAATAGTTTGGTTTTGGGTTTTTTTTTCATTTCAGGACTACAGGTCAGTCATTGCAACATACAAACTATGCGGTAGTTTCTGGATTACTGCATTCAATAAAAGAATTATGTCTTGTCTTGACAAAAAATACAAATGGCATGCAGACATAGGCTATTTACGAAATAAGTTACTACTCTGCTGGGACAAGGCTGGAAGAAAGAGATTTAAGAATATATTTTATACTTTGTAGAAGCATCATGTTGTGTGAAATAGAGGTTTTCCTAGCACTCCTGTAGCTGACCTTTCAATAAAATATTAGTTGATTTAGGCTAGACATTTTCTGCAACAAAGACTTACATGAATATTTCTGTTTGTAGCAAAGATCCTTTTCCTGGGGAAACACATTAAAAATAATTAATAGATTGCCAGGATTTTATTCTGATTTTTTCCCCCTGACCTAAACGTATGGAGCTTCCTCATTAACCTTCAGGAAATTAACACTTGTTCTATGTCTTGTAAAGAAAAAATTGTCCCATTTAGGAAAGTCTATACATTTGAATAGTTTGAAATGGCCTTTTGAGATGTCATGGTATATGTTTCAATTTATTTCTGCCTATTCCTCACTGTCCAGAAAGCCTTGACTTCATCAGCATCTCCAAGGGGAGGAAATATGCAGTTTCAGAAGATGAACCATTTTCCCATTAGCATAGGTGGCAGTGCACATGCAGGTGGGTCTGGTCCCTGGCCTTACACTCTGCCTGTTTCTCCAGGTTCCCTGGTGTCTGCAGTGCCGTGAGATGTTGCAGCACTCAAGAAGTGGGTGCATCCTCTACATTTGTATTGTGCACTGCAAGTCTCTCCCCATGAACAGATCTGCACACACAGCTCCCAGACCTACTACACTCTCTGCTTTATTTTTTTTCCCAGTTTATTCTGAGTCATCCTGCAGCTATTAACAGAACAAAATCTAGCAGATGACTTTTTCTTCAAGATTAAGGAGCACAACTAACATATTTAGATAGTTAATAAGATTATTTTCTTCAGTTTAGATTTATCTTCCACGGCTTTTGCATTTTATTGGGAATCATTTTTGACTTTAGATTACTTTCACTTGGTAATAACAAGAATAAAAAAGCAAGTGGAAGCTGCTGACTGTATTTTCTTCTGAGCTTGTACTTAAAAATTTAGCAGATGTTCTGGAATATACAGTTGAGTGTCTTGTCTGGATCAATTCTTTCAATTTCAGGAACGGAGAAAGTGTAGAAGATGTGTCACTTGAATTATGATAATATTATATTTCTCTAGCAGAGTTGTTTGGGGTTTTTTAAAATCAAATTTACACAGTAAAATGAATATAAAAGTATTGACGCTCTTCTGTAAATCCATTAAAAGAGTGTTTCGGATCAGGTCAAGTGCTGAAATGTCCTAATATAGAAAGTATTGGGATACCATGGTGATTGTATCTATAAAAATCTATACCCTGTCAAATTTCAGGGAGTGAGAGCAAACACTCTGCAGTATATCTTGGGAGAAATCATTAGTAGGAAAAAAAAAGACTACAGCACTTAAGTAATGTGATTTTCTTCACATGTCTGAACTCAAGCTACCATGTTAGCTGTTTTAAGTGTCATTAGAGTTTGACAGTAGAGACCAAGAGCTGAACAGAAACTGCAACAAACTACATTAATTTCTGGAAGATTTGTAATGCAGTGCTGGAGATTAAGGCTAATTTTTTCTACGTGTCTCATCTTTCATTTTATCAAGTTTCATTGCTATGAAACGCAATGAACTCCTTGAACCAATATGAAGTCTGGCAGCTTCAAGAAAGCTTTGGCCTTAAAACACAAACTCACTGCTATCAGTGAGATGACCTGATCAGGGCCATATAAAATTTAGATATGGGTTCCCCTCTATCTACCACGTAAACCAAAAGCTTGTTCCAGAAGCTCACTACTCTTATAACAGAATCCTGATTTTCAACCTGCATTTATTTCTGTCTAGTTAACATATTTTTTGTGTTAGTATCTCCTACAGTTTATGTGATTCTTCTACCTCCACACTGGTTCTCTTTCCATCTGACACCATCCTACTTCATCTTCCTACACCTTCCTTCATTCCTTCGTTCTGTAAAAAAATCACTTGTAATTCCTTTCCACATCACAGCCTTCATTTTGGTAAAATGAGCAAGCCATACTCTTTGCTGTCTGTGAAGCCAACCTTTCTCATTTCCCTGTTCATGCTAGGAAATTTTCTCTCCTGCTTTTGCAATTTTAACTCCTATTTGTGTGAGGATAGCCAGAGCTTTATGGAGTTTCCAGATGAAATCTTATGAGCACATTGTACAATGGCATTAAGATTTGCTGAGCCTCTGCAAATACTTTTATTGATACGGTCTACCACTGTCCTTTTTTTTAAAAAAAATAAATATTTAATGTTATATCTCTTGGGTGCAAGAGATTTGAACATCTGTCTTTTGATTCCATTTGTGTTGTGTCCAGTTCAGTAGGTGCTTAGGCCCTACTTTAAAGTTTAATAATAAGTTTTATTAGTAGTATCAATGAAATTCATCTCTCATTACTTGACAATGTTGGTGATATGCTTTATTAATCCTTGATTTCCTCATTTTTCTCTATATTTTGACTTGCTTCTTTTTGCATGTGTTCATTTTAGTATTTTTACTTCTCTGCTGTGGCTACCCTTCAGGAAACACAAAACAGTTTACAAATCTTACTGTTGCATATTTAAATCTTGTTGCAATGAAAACTGTGAAGGTTACTCTCCACATAATAAAGTGTACAGATTTTTTACAGGAATTGTGTAAACAGCAGTCAGCATTATAGCACATTAGAATTGTAGAACTGTAGAGCCATTCAGGTAGGAAAAGACTTTTAAGATCATGAAGTTCAACCCTCAGCTGAGCAGCACCACCATATTCACCACTAAACCATGTCCTCAAGTGTCATATCCACGTTTTTTGAACACTTCTGGGGTGGTGAATCCACCACTACCCTGTACAGTCTGTTCCATGCTTCACAATCCTTTGTGTGAAAAATATTTTTTTCTTATGTAATTTAAATCTCTCCAGGTGCAACATGAGGCCATTTCCTCTCATCATATTACTTGCTACCTGTGACAAAAGACTGACCCCCACATGCCTACAACCTTCTTTCAGGTACTTGCAGAAAGCATAACGTTGAGACACAGGCAGATGAATGCCACAACCTTCCTGAAGTGTCTCCAAGAGCAGGGTGCTCTACCAGGCAGCCAGCAAACACCACTCTCATATGCAGCAGTGACTATCTGAGTGACGGAGGCAGGAAAGGTCTTTGTGTGGATATCCAGTGACAGTTTAATCCACCGACTCACTGAAGGGGCCCAAGAACTAAGACAGGGAGGGTCAAAGCTTATATAATAGTACAAGGGGGCAGAGCCAAAGGTAACAGCCAATCAGTGGAAGGGGTAGGTGGGAGAGGAGTTAAAGAGACCAATAGGAAAACAACTTGGGTAGACAAACAGGGGTACAAACCAATGAAGGCACACAAAACAGAGATGCTGCTGGAAACTGACCACATATGGAAAACTGGGGGTGTAACAGCCAACAGGGGGTGTGGCACTGGGGTTGATTGACAGATAGCAGGGGGTCCACAGGAGAGGTCAAAGCCTCTGAGGGGACGTTGTTCCAAGGCATAGCCACAGACGTACCCTAGCAGGCCCACAGGCCTCCACAGCTTAAGGTCCTCCTTTCATTTCTGTTGTTCCAGGCTAAACACCCCCAGCTCCCTCAGCTGCTCCTCACAGCACTTGTGCTCCAGCCCCTTCCCCAGCTCTGCTGCCCTGCTCTGGACACGCTCCAGCCCCTCAATGTCTTTCCTGCAGGGAGGGGCCCAGAACTGAGCACAGGATTTGAGGTGTGGCCTCAGCAGTGCCCAGGACAGGGGGACGGTCACTGCCCTGGTCCTGTTGGCCACACCATGGCTGATCCAGGCCAGGATGCCACTGGCCTTAATAAAAATAATATTCATAATAAATTCTATGAGGCTGCTATTTAGATGGCAACGTATTTATTAGACCGAATATAATTTAATTTATGCAATGACTCATAAAGAAAAGTGTTAATACTGTTATGTAGACTGTATCGACTGCAACAGCATACCAAAGGGAAAACAGTGAGAGAGAAGAAAGAATCTTACTAGACATTCTGATGTAATAAAGCAGACTTTTATTGTATATAAAGTGTACTTTTATGACTTTAAATTCAAGATGATTGATGACTGAGACATATAAATGCATGCATTTCATTTTATACAGCCATAGCACTGTGATTTAAGGATTATAAGTTTACATAAAGTATTTCTTAGTTTACTTAATATATGTTATGTACAAAGAATGTATTTACCTAACTTGAAAAGAAGTAAGCCTCAAAATCTATTGCTACATTTAATATTTAAATCACCACTGTTTCTAGAACCTTAAACTATCCTAACCCTAGCAGACCAGGGAGATCATTTTAAGGGAACTGAACGCAAAAAAGATCAAGGCTGGAGTCCATCTGATACGAATCCTGTTCTTGCCATTGCAAGAACTGAGCATTGCTTACTGCATAATGTTCCTCAAAGAAGATCACAGAATCATGGAATGTTGGAAGTGACCTAAAATAGCATGTTCCAAACCTCCTGCTATGGGCAGGGACACCTTCTAATAGATTGGATTGCTCAAAGAATCACCCAGCCTAGACTTGAATCCTGCCAGGGATGAGACCTCTACACCTTCTCTGGCCAACCTGATCCAGTATCTCACTACCCTCTGAGTAAATTATTCCTAACATCTAAGTCTCTCTTAGTTTATAATCATTACCCATTGTCCTATCACTATCTTCCCATGTAAAAAGTCACTCTCCCTCTATTTTATTAGTCCTCTTTATGTACTAGAAAACCACAATCAGGTGTTCCCGGAGTGTTCTTTCCTCTGTGCTGAACAATCCCAGCTCAGCCTCTCTTCATAGGTCAGGTCTCATAGGAGACTTCAACAGTTCCATATCCTTGCTATGCTGGGACCGTAGGCCTGGATGCAGGATTCCAGGTGGGGTCCCAGCAGAGCAGAGCAGAGCAGAGCAGAGGGGCAGAACCCCCTCCCTGGCCCTGCTGCCCACACTGCTTTGGGTGCAGCCCAGGACACGTTTGGCTTTCTGGGCTCTGAGTGCACACTGACAGCTCATGGCCAGCCTCTCACCCACCAGCACCCCTAAGTCCTTCTCTGCAAGGCTAGTCTCCAAGGGTTCTTCTAGCCTGTAGTCACCACTGGACATGTTCTTTGATGCCTTCTATTAGTGATGCTAATGAAATCCTTATGCAATACTTCTGAACTTAGAGGAAAGTAATTTACAGTTTTCAAGGTTTTAAAAATCACGGCTAGTGAAGCTGCTTGGTGGATCATTACAAATATTGGTGAGTTAAATTTTCCATCTACAAGTTTGTTCTTGGAAGCGGTGTGACTGCTGACAATGTTAAAACTCTTAAAAAGGAACGAAAGAAATCTTGTGGCCACAGATAAGTGATATAGTAACAATTTTGAATTAATCTTCTGGTTTATTTATATTCATGTGTAGCTTTTTCATCCTAGTAGTTTAAAAGCTGTCTCAGGGTTACTACCTTTTTGTTTGGTTTTGCATAATGCATAGCACAGAAGGATCTTTATAGAACTGTGCAAATAGCCTGGATTGTTGCCTGGACCTGGAATAAGTTGGCAGAAAAGAATATTTTCTATTAATTTTTTGCCCTTTTTGAACCAGCATGGTGTTGCCTTTAAAAGCATATGTCTTTGAACAATATGTCCTAAGTCTTTAAATAAATTGTTGTGGGGGAAAGAGGAACAAAAAACCCAAAACTTAATAATTAAATAACTAAAATAGAAGATCCAAATTCAACACAGAGACTTATAAACCTATACTTTGTCATAAATGTAGTAGTTGCAGTCATTGCTGTGGTGATCTGGGGTCATCATCCCAATATTTTGTTCCAGTGTCCACCTATGAAATTTAGAAGAGTAATGAAACAACAGTCCAATTCACATCAGACTGATCTTGAAAGAGAAATATCTGCAAATATGTGATTTCACAGATTACTTTTATGAGAACTATGAAAGCACAAAGCAAATACAAATTTTATTCTGGAATATATCAGTTGAATGTTATTTAGAGAAATAGGGGCTGTGGTTGCTATGTATCCAGAGTAGTGTCTGATTGGAAAAATATTTGGTTAGAGGTTTTTTTTGAGTTGTCAGAACATAAAGGGATTTTCTTCTAATCTTTCAAATTTTGGGTATTTTTACATGACTGTGTCTGGGCTGTACTGTGTGCTAGCTCCTGAACTTGATAACAGAATCCACCTCAGGAATTGAACACTTCTCTGGAACTGTGATATCATTGCATTGCATTTAATACAGGTATTCTTAAATTCGCACCCAATTGAAAAAAAAAATCAAACCATAAAACATCTCAGTAAGCACTGCAATAGGTTTCTTTCCATATTCTAATCTTTGAAAATTCAAAAAATGCACATTCATATAGGGAGAATGAAGGCAAAATTTCCTAGCATTCTGAAAAAATGCAATTGGAGTTGACTGTTAGGTCAATTTGATTTGGAATGAAATAACGACATGATCAACCCATCATATGTGAAGGGAGCTTGAATTTCTTCTCAAACATAACACTGTCAGGACACATATGGCCTTGTATGAGCTTAGGGGCTTTGCTTATTCTATGTATAATAGCACATATAGAATTAAGTGTTCAATTTGTGTTGAATTTTTACATGCTCTCTTAGAAGATGAACAAAATTTTTCTATGGTAGGAGATCTTATTCCATTTTCTGGCATCACGGCAAATTTTTCTGCAAGCTGTTTCTTCATTGTTGTTCCTCAGTTTGGTTATAGCTAATAGGTGTAACATTTTCCAGCATTGCTGAATTACTCTTTTAAGTCTGATCCATAATGAGCAAATTCATAAGCAGCTCAACATATTTTTTTACAAGCAAAAAGTTTTTACGACCTCTGCATGCTCATATTCAGCATGGAATTTCAGCATGTGAACTACCTTAAGTGGCTTCAACAGTTGACCACTCTAATATGCATTCCTGAAGTCAGTTACAGAATACAGAATACAGCTTTTCTGAAAGGCAAAAATTTAGAGAATGACAATTGCATGATCCCTTGCAACAAAAGCCTGTGTGCTACGACACACTGTTGATTTATGGAATATTTGGTAATAGGGATTTTGACTGAAAGTGGGGAAAATATTTCTGAGAGAAGGAGAAATGTTTAACTTTTAGAGTCAAGTGCATGATATCGAGTCATAGAGAACTTTTTCTTTGACAGTGCACATTAACTGGATCTAATAGAATTCAGCTCAGCCAGACAAAAAAAGAACTAGATAGAAAGAGAGGTTAGATAACATAGCTGGCCGGAATGTTTGGATATAGCAAACATAATCCTTTGTATAAGACAGGCTTTGTAAAAGGTCCTGTTCAGTATGAACATACTGGAAAGATGAAAAGCAATGAGAAAGCTGAATGTGTGTTGTCTGTGAATACAGCTTTGAAAACTCTGAAGATTCAAAAAGGGATGAAAAATACAGTTTGATAATGCAATGTGAAAAGAGAAAATTTGATAGCAAAGAAGGTTAAAATTGATTCATTACATTTGCACTGCATTTCAGCAAGTAGGAATTAATGTCCAGAAAGATATAAAACTATGCAATCAGAGATATAGTTGTGAAAACACAACTGCCCTCAGTTCTTCATGAGATTGACACTGTAACTTTCTTGCTATTGAAACGAGAGAAAACTATCTGGTTGAAAAATCCATGAGATTTTTTTTTGTAATAGTTGCCAACAGCTTTTCTATATTATTAAATATCTTCATTATTTTCTGACCACAATACAGTTTGCACAAATGTGAAGCTTTATCCAAGCAAGCACTTTGTAAAGGACTTTTTTTTTGTCATTAATATGATGTTGTTTGGATTTTTGACTAAAAAAATGAATGAAGGAGTAACCATTAAACATGTGCATGTCACTAAAGAATGAAAGAAATGTCAAAATCCTAAGTCCAAGGCACATGAAGTAGTGAGTATTGTGGTAGTTAACTCAGAGCTCAGTAGATATTCAAGGGACACAGTGGCTGTCAGTGAAATTATGTGGCTGCTCCCTTCCTTGGGATTGATAGAGAGCCAAGGGTAGGTTATCAGTCACCATAAAATACGTGATTCAGAAGTTTTTCAAATGAACAGCAATGAGATGAAACACTTTATGCTTATAGCACTTTAAACATCTAACTTATAAACTAAAATTATTTCATATATTTAGAGAAATGTTAAGGATATAATGTTAAAGTCAAGGATTAATGTGTATTAAGAGAGATCAGTCATTTTAGTTTCATTTCATGACCACTTCACTATCAATCAGGAATTCACCATACAGGAACTCACATTGTGCCACATGATCATCAAAGACTGGGGTAATGAAACTGAAGAAAAGAAAAGCTTACAAAAAAGTAAATTTGATAAGACACAGCAATAGCTGAAAAGGAATGAAGCAAAAAAGTCTACTCTTTTAGTGGAAAATGTAGGCATATTACAAGAAAAGTCACCATCACTGTCTGTAATTAGACATATATTTAGCTAGGTTACCAGACACTTCCCATTATCTTTTGTCATTTGTGTTGAAACTTTAATCACTTGGGCTGGAATTTTCTACACCATGACAGTAGCTTTAGGCCATATAGATTTGTATCTTCCTTAAATGTCAGGTAACACCACTGGAGAGTTTCTTTTAATAAAAGCAAGTGGGAGAAAAGAAGCACTATTTTTTTATTATCTTTTAAAAAGTCAGAACTACTATTTTTAAGAACTGCAGTTTTGCAGCTAAAACTTGAAATCTGTTATATTCCTTATTTGGTTGAGGATTATTCTGGATAGATTACCAGTATAAGAAAGACTTAAGACTGAAAAAGCAGAAGTTCTTTCGGAAGTTCCATTTGAGATAGATGGGATTAGAAGTTTCTTTAAATATTGGAAGAGGTCCCTAAACTAGTTTACACTGGGTAATATTCTTTCCTTCCAGCATGAATTGAATACCAGAAGGAATTTCAGCAGAAGTTTCTCCTTGGAGCTGTGGAGAGTAAAGCATGAAAGAGAATATGGCCAGGTTTCATATAGCATTCACAATTGTGAAATATAAGACAAAACGTACCATCTCTTTCAGTTCTTTGATAAAGATGTTTTATCATCAGGACTGAATAGGGGTTCCATTTATCATGTCCAAAAATATGTGTCTGAAGAGTGAGGAGAAGAGATCAGAGAGGACAAAGTTTTCAGTGGCTTGGCTGGATAAAGTTTTATTTCTATGTCTGAAATTGGTTTTTATAGGAAACATAGGATGTATTGGAGATTTTAGATTAAAATTAGCTGATGTACATTTTTTCCATGTATTTATCATGATATATGAGACCTTCTAAGATTTTAAGGTCATGTATTGATTATATTCACAGAGAAGAGGAAACTTATACTGAAATAGCAATATTCCCTTTCTGAATAGGGACAGTAAGTGAAACTTGGAAAGGATAATGAATACCAGAAGTATTAATGTCACAGAAAAGTCATCCAAGTTGAATTAAAGCAGGAACTCCATCTGTACCTGAGTTGGGAGGAAGCAGAATAAAAGACAAATTCCAGCTCTGATGCTGTGAAGTGAGTGTGACATGGGAATATGTGGTCAAAAGCTTTTTGACTTGAAAGTACCCCAGGAAGTACATTTTGCCTAGCATGTCCTCAAATATGTTGTAATTGCATATTTCAGTTTCACTTATAACCTCTTTATTCCCAAACTCATAATCATTCCTGTCCAAACCTTTCCCTAAAACCTTTATAAATACACCAGAGCTTAGCTGTACTGAACAGGCTAAAACCATAGGACAAGAGTGATGGGGAGGAAAACAGAGATCTGAAGAGAAAGAGTTGCAAGGAAACAGCAGATGAATATATAGAAGGAAATACTGTCATTCTGGAGATAACACAGCTTCAAAGACAGGCTTGTAGGGCTCAGAATCTGGAAAAGATGTTGACTGAAATATACTGAGCCATAGTCTGCAGAGATATGTCAGGATGCTTGAGGCACTAAGCACATGGAGCTCAGGAAGGGAAAGGCTTTGCTTTGTGTGATCTCTTTTGAGGTTGCTTACAGATGTTGCTCTGAATACCAAGGGTGCACTACACTTGTTTTTCTATTAAAGTGAATTGGTCAAGTAGCTGAAAAAGAGGAACCCTGATATCTACCTTCAAAATCAAATCTTTCACAATAGGTTGAAAGAGTAATTTTAGCATGGGCTTTTGGCGCTTTTGTTCTTCAGCTATGAAATGAAGTTGATCTTACAATCTAAACTCACAGGTATTCTGTGAAGCTACATTGGCTAATACCTTTGAAATACTTACATGGTGAAAAAAACAGGACAAAAATAATTTTTTGTAATACAAATTCTGAAAAGAACTTGGCTAAACAGGCATATGAACACACATTGGGTGGAAAGATCAAAGAAGTTATTGAGAAGATATTAATGAAGAAGGAACTGTGAGAAAAACAAATGAAAATAATCTGTGTCAGGTCTGCAGGAAAAAAAAAAACAACAACAAAAAACCCAAACAAACTATAAAAAAGTGAATTAAGAAGCCATATATTGTATATATAGTTAGTTACTTTCCCCTGTTCTATTCTACTGAATTTTAAAGACAAGTACTTAAAAACACAGAAGGCTTTTTTTTGTGTGTGTGTGTGTGTATGTGGAATCAAATGCTTTTCTGGAAGCAAATTCCAAAATTGCATATATTAATAAAAATGGAATGAGAGAGAATCTGCTCTCTAGAAAACACCAGAACAGGTGGAGATGCCCAAAGGAAGCTGCAGGGGTGGGGAAGAGCTAGAAGTGTCAGGAATGAAGGAGTGAAGTTGAGCCTGGGAAGAAGAGGGAGTGGGAGGAATACGCTTTTGGGTTTTGGGGTATAGAGACTTTTTGCATTTGTTCAGTTTTGGGGTAGGGTTTTTTTCGGTTGGTTTTCTTGGTTGGTTTTTTGTTTGGTTGCTTAATTGGTTGGTTAGCGGTTTGGGGTTTTTTTGTTTGTTCTTTTTTCCTCAGTATCATTCTTTGTTTGTAATTGGCAGTAGATTAACTTAATCTTTTCCAAGCTGATTCTGCTTTGCCTTTTATGATAATTAGTGGGTCATGTCTGTGTTCTTATCTCAGCCTGTAAGTTTTTTTAATCTAATTTTTTCCCCTTGTTCTGTTGAGGAGGGGGAGCAAGGGAATAGTTTGGTGGGCACTTGACAGCTAGCAAAGGTCAACACACCACCAAGAGCTCTGATCCTTTCCTCTCAAAGAAGGGATTGATTTTGCCTAATGCACCTTTTTGCATTACAGAAAAGGTGGTGTGCATTACAGAACCAAAATATTTTTTCTTGAAATGTCAAAAATGCTGAAATACCTACATCTGCTGTGTAGGTATTATATCAATTGAGATAAGAAGTGTGGGTCTACAGTGGAACTGGAAAACTCTAGAAAGTCAATGTGTGCAGATATTTTGTCTCTTGAAAGCAGGCAAATTACAAATTAATACATATAGTACTATTAAGTAAATGATTGAAAATAGCCATAGCTTAATGAATAGGCACGTTAGGAGAAAGACATATTACTTTTACACATTATTCCACACCAGCTTGAATTACTTCCTCTGTTGTCTGTCAGATACCAGTGAGTAGGTCTGCCCATTTTCTTGAGAATGAAAACTGCTTTGTGAAAATTTAGAACCAACTGTGAGATAAGTTTACAATAAATGGAATAATTTAGCTGTCACATTTATAAAAGGATAGCAGAGTATGTAGATGCACCATTACAAGCACTACTTTAACATTTTGTTCAGACAGGATTTTCACAGTTTGCAGAAACAGGAATAGAGCAAAGTGATGTCAAATATTTCCCAGAATCTCTAGAGGGATGGATTGCTGTTGCTAGAATATTAAGGAAAACATCTCAGAATCAAGAGGCAGTCTCTCTGTATGGTGGATGAAACATTACAAAAGAAGGCTGCAAAATATCTCCATCTAAGGTGACCACCACCAATAATACTGCATTATTAGCAACAAAGAATGATAGAATTTTTAAAGGTGAATAAATTAATGCTTTTCATTCTGATAGAAGCTTTTAGATGGAAGGCTTTACAGCTTTCTGATGAAAGGAACAGTACTGTCAGGTGTACAGGGGCATACCCAGTCTATATTTGCTAAATTGCAGGCACAATGTTAAAAAATTGCTCCAAGAGGGAGAGAAACTGTAGTTTGATGCATTATAGGAGATATATTTAGTCCTAACATTTGATATGAATTTGCTAGCTTTTGAGTGGTGATCATAGAAAATGATTTTTGGGAGTGCAGAGCAGTCAGTCAGTCAGAAATAAGGATCAGAGATGCCTAAGAAGAAAAATTCTCCATTGACGGCAAATTTTTTCACTGTTAGGTCTCTCTCACTTCTTCTAAATACCTTCTGCAAGAGAAAAAATCCTATTCTTTGAAAATATTTTCTACCATGCTTTACATTTAACTCTTTTGAGTGAGGCTAGTGGAATTTACCATAAAAAAAACCCCAGGTTATAATTCTATCCCAGTTTATTTTGGTGGCAGTGGTATTTTTATGTTGTTGTTGGGGTTGTTTGGTTGTTTGGTTTGGGGATTTTCTGTTTGTTTTTTTGTTTGGGGGTTTTGATTTGTTTTGGTTTTGTTTGTTTGTTTTTCCTGCTTAAATTATATGAAAAGCCTGCAGAAAAGTGCTAATGGATGTTGAATATATATTTCCTTTTTCAGGTGCAGGGACCAGAAAATACATCTATCCTGTCCTGTGAACCATGTATTACAAGGGATGTCTGTTTCTATATATAGTAATATTTTTGATAATAGAAGACTTAAAAAGTGCTTGCATATGTTCTTATAAAACTATATGTTCCATTTTGTTAGTTTTCCTTTCTTTCAGCCTTTTCAATTTAATTTCATCACCAGCTTGAATGAAAAAATGCTGGCAGAGAGTAAGAAATCCATTGGTAGTTACAGTTCAGGACCTGTTGGCTCTCCTGATCAATACAGGTATTGGACAAGTAAGCTCATGGACTCACAGAATGGGTCAGGTTGGAAGGGACCACAGGGCATCCTCTGGTCCAACCTCCCTGCTCCAGCAGGGCCATCCTAGAGCACAGGGCACAGGATTGTGTCCAGATGATTTTTGATTACCTCCTGTGAGGGAGACTGTACAACCTCTCCTGGCAATCTTTTCCAGTGCTCAGTCACCCACAGAGTAAAGAAGTTCTTCCTCATGTTCAGGTGAAACTTCTGTGAATCAGCTTCTACCCATTTCCTCTTGTCCCAACTGCTTGGTACCTCTGAGAAGAGCCTGATCCATCCTCTTGGCACCCTCCCTTCAGACACTTGTATACATTGATGGGGTCCCTTCTCAAGTCTTCTTGAGGCTGAACAGGCCCAGCTCCCTCAGCCTGTCCTGGTAAGGGAGATGCTCCAGACCCCTCATCGTCTTTTTCACTGTCCACCAGACCTGCCCCAGGAGCTCCATGTACTGGGGAGCCCAGACCCGGACACAGCACTCCAGATGTGCCTCACCAGGGCAGAGCAGAGGGGCAGGATCACCTCCCCTGACCTGCTGGCCCTGCTCTTCCTAATGCACCCCAGCATCCCTCTGGCCTTCTTGGCCACAAGGACACACTGCTGGCTCATGGACAGCTTGTTGTCCACCAGGACCCCCAGGTCCTTCTCTGCAGAGCTGCTTTCCAGCAAGTCAGATCCCAGCCTGTGCTGGTGCCTGGGGTTATTCTTCTCCAGGTACAGGACCCTACACTTGCCTTTGTTGAACTGCATTAGCTTTCCCTCTGCCCAACTCTCAAGCCTGCCCAGGTTAAATTTCATGTGCGGTCACATGCAGAAATTGCAGTGTTCAAACCTTAAGGGTAAGTCAAGCCCAGCCTACTGAAATCTCACTGTAGCAAAAGAAAATGTTTTATAATAGAAAGGTCACTGAAAGGTATATGCTTCTTCACAGGCTTCAGAAAGACTGTCATGTCATAATATCATGTTACTAAATTTATTTCTTATTTATCAAATAAGCTCAGTAATGGAAAACTTTAGCTCAAAGAAACTAAGCAATTGCAAAGTGATCAAAACAGTCCAGATAAATCCCACAATTGTCTTCCCAGGAACTTCTCGTTTATTTAGTTCATCACAAAGGTGGTTGTCTGCCATGTACATCACATAGGTGAAACTACTGATTTTGGTGCTTTAGGCTAAATAAACACAAGAATGTCACCAGCAGAAGAGATAGAATTCAACTTTCTTTTAATATGAAATCAAGTCTCAGGAAACAGCTGATGAAAGAATAGTTGAACAATAAAAGGGACATGTTCTGGTGCAGAAGTGGCACAAAATACTTTTCTCTTTCCTCTGCAAGAACAAATAAAAGAGATTTCACAAATATCCCACTACAGCAAAGGGATAAACCCAAGATATCTCATAAATAATAATAATTGGAAGATAGCAGGAATGATATAAGGATTTACAGGATATATTTGCTTTGAGTGTCTGAAATCCAAATAGATCTTGCAATTCCAGTCTAAACCCTTCATCTTGGTCCTATTGGTCACTTTGGGGTGATGATTTCAGGCTCTCCTTAAGCTGCACAGATGTTCACTGCAGCCCAGCTTTGTTCAGTTACTGAACATTTCCAGTTTGGACCAATCCTACTGCAAGCCCTGTCCCCAAAGAGGGAGCTTTGGAAAACTTTGAAACTTGTATAAATTATTTTTTAAGCAGAAACAGAAAAAATGTTATTTATAAGTAACTGGGTAGTTCCTACCCAGATCAAGAAAGACATGGTTTTGTAGGAAATATGCAGCAAATTAGGAAATAAGCAATCAAAAATATCCACTGAAGTCTGTAACATTCCTCAGAGGTGGAATTTATGTGTAAAAAAAAAAAAAAGTGTTATCTACACAAGGATTTTCATTTTATTAGAGTTCACAAATATTTTCTGCTTGCTACAGGTTAAATCCTTGGGAAAAGGCAGAGTATCAAATACAAAAGTGCTGTTTTGCAAAAGAAACTTTTAAAAAATTTTTTTCTTTTTCCCCTCATAGCATGCTTTCCTTCTCTTTGGAGGCCTTTTTTTTTTTTTTTTTTTTTTTTTTTGGCTGGATACTGTATTCTGCTTTATTTTTACTTGCGTTTTTGTTTCCCTGAATTGGAATAAAATAAAGCCACTCCGTGCTGCACTTGAATGCTGAGCTCCATGGACTGTTCCAGCAGTCTATCTTTGATGCCCTATTTACATAATACTGCCATCGATTGCTCTAATTGTTTGATCCTGGTGCATCCATTTTAGGTTTAGCAAGATTTTATTCCCCATTCATAATAATTCAATTCAGTTAATTTAATTTGTAACACTAAGGGCTTGTGCTCTTAATGCATGTAAAATGCCTTGGTTTATTATGTCTGATGCATTCTTAGAGATTATTTAATTCAGTGAGTGATAGGGCAGGTCATAGATGGAGGTGGTTGAGGGGGATCCTTAGAGATCAAGCTCATGATGTGATGGCTGTGTTTCAGAAGCTGGTTATTGGTAACTGATTCCTCACAGAATGAAACAGGAACAGGAGCTGTACAGGCACAGAGGACTCCTGAAGATCATTGGAAAGCAAGTGCTATTGGGAGCCTGTCAAACCCAGTGTAGATTTTGTTAAACAAATTTCCTCAAAACAGTGTTTTTCACACCTTTTCACATCAAGAACAACCCGTCCAACTTCCTTGGAAGGATTAATTTCATTTTTGATAGGAGTCACTGTCAGCTGTAGTTATAGCTAAGGACCATCACCAGAAAAGCAAAATTATTGTTACAGCTTTTAAAGGCAATTTTGTACTTTGGAAATGCTGTGGCATCTGATAGGGGATACATCAGAGAAATTTTTAGTAACATTTTTTCCATGAAGATAACAGTAGCACAGCACTTCCTAGTCTAATTGCATTTGTGATATATATATAAACCCAATGTGTATTTATAGATCTTACACAATGGCATTCTGCCCTCCCTCTTGATGTTTTATCCTTAACCAATTAAGTCTTCTCTGCAGCAAAATTTCCCAGAAAAAAAAATTAATCTAGTTTTTCAGTTCTGAACTAAATAAAGGAAGCCAACTTCCCCACCTGCTGTGGCTGGCTGAATACAGAGAGAAAAGCAGTGTTAATTCAAAACAAAATCACACAGTGAAGATCCATTCACAGCTATTCTCATGTCCTGCTTGCTTTCCACAAGGAACTAAAAACGTATGTCTGAAGCAAATTTTCTTTCCAAGGGGTGCCTTTGTAAATGCAATTTGCTGGGGAATACACCTCCCATTCAGTGAGCAATCATGTACTCTGATCTCCCATGCATCTTGCCTTCCACCATAGCTTCCAAAATATCTGAGGTGTGTGTGTCAACTCTGCATATTGCTAAATCCTCACTAGGGCATGTCAGATGAAATAAATAATCTTTTTGTAATGCCAGAAATCTCTGCCTGCTAGCATAAAGCTATGACCATCCCCTATAGAGAGGCAGATTTTCCACAGTGTTTTATCCATTTTCAAATAACTGCAGTACCTCACATTTCCACGTGAGGCAAGAACTCACAGATGCTAATTTAGAAACACTACTACATTAAAAATAAAGGGTAAGAGTACTGCTACTGGCCCAAATGACAATATTTCTGATTTCTGTGAAGTCCAGTTCAGTTATTTTAAGGATCAATGGCCCCATTAACACTAGAGAGAAAATGCAGCTAGACATTATGATTATTTTTAACTGTCTGTCTTATATATAATAAGTGTGGCAAAACATAAGATAACTTTGACCTTTCACCTGATCCTCCAAAGCATTTTTCAGGCTTCTTAAAAGTGAAATTCTGCTTGCTTAGATTTGAGATAGATAACTTTATTATGTCTTTTGTCTATCTTTCAAACACCAGATTTGACCCTGAAAGTACAGACCTAGAGAACTGTGTGTCTTCATGGAGATAATGTCTATTAACCTCACAATTTTACTCCAGAAGATTCAGTTACTGCATTTTTAAATCATGAAAAAGCTTTGATTTCATGTGCACTTCTACTGCAACAGAAACTTCTCTGGTTTTGCATTTTAATGGCTAGATCTATTTTTCTAGTGTCATATCTTAGGATATTTCATATGCAGATATCATACCAAACACCTCAGATCTTCAAAGTAAAAATCTTAGTCTCATAATGTTACAGTGATGAACTAAATAATTATACTCATTTTGATAGGAAGTGGAATAAGAAGTACAAAATGTAAAGATGTTTTGCAAGATAATATCAAATGAACCTGTCACCCAGGAAGAACAAGAACTCAGCTCTCACTAATCTGTGACTTATCATCAGGATCACAGGATGATCACTGAAGCTGCAGGCAAACTGCTGCTCGAGATTCCTGATCCTAGGGAATGTCTAAATAATGTGCTCACTTACAGGATAACTTTACCGTCAGAGCTCTGGTAAACTGTAATAAAAAACATTTTCATGCAGTTCCATCTCTCTTTTGTATTCGTGACTGCATTATCCCAAGTTGATCATATCACACTTCATACAAGACATTGTTTTTTTCAGTGGTGGGAAACCATTTCCAGTGACTGACTCCTGGAGCCAGTCCCCAGCCAGTGAGACACTAACAAAAGGAAGGGAGGACCCAAGTGGGTTCTAAGTGCAATGCTGATCTCCTTACTGCAGGCTCTATCAGGATGAAGATGTTCCATTAAGGCAAGAGCAAAAAAATTGAAAGATGGACATCTGCCATTTCCACTTGTATTGCCTCTGGCTTTGCACAGCATTTGGATGAGAGTGGTAATGCATGTGAGCCAAGATGAAGTGGTGAGATAGTGAAAAGAAACAATCAGCAGGAGAAACAAGAATGGAAGAAGAGTGGATGGACACTCTACAACATTTTTTATTAATTTTCATTTTCTTTTTAAGTGATAATGGTATAAGGTATAGCAATCTTTATGAATATATCTTGCTTTCGGTTATGTTGATGCACACTCAGCACATGATGTCTGTGACTTTCTAGAAATCTATCTGTAAATTTAAATATTTCTGCTGAAGAAAAGAAAAAAAAAAAGAAAAAATTTTAAATAGCTGTTCATAACCATAAAGAGCTAGTTTACACTTTGATCTGACCTATCCAGGCCAGACACAAAATCATAACAACCCAAACCAAATTGTTTGTACATCAAAGGCTCTAAATGCAGTGAAGTATTTTCTTATTCTTCACTTTTCCTCTCTGTCTTTTATGGTATTCCCCATGTCTATGCCATATTTCTTCCTATACACATAATTACAGATATAATGTACATCAATTTTAAGATCAAGAGGGTAACAGAAAAAAAAAAAAGAATGCACCATTCATTCTACTGACTTGAGAGAAGATGTAATCTTTTCCAAAAAACCTCTTTCTGGTCTATTTTGGGTATGTCACATTTGAAGGGTTAAAGGCCTCTGCATACAAGCTGGGAAAACAGAATTATGTAGCTCCATGGTGGAAGGAGATAAGGGAGACTGTGAAATTCTAGACAAGAGAGAAAGAAATTTTAGCTGGGAGTAGGTCACTCTTCTTTCATAGAGCAATGGCTATTATTAATTTTCTGCAGCTTACATTTCCCTCTCAGCAGAGCATTTATCTCTCCAGGTTACTGTTGTATAATAGTAAATGCTTAAGGTTTGCTTTTCTATTAGGTCACAAAGTGCCAGATAGCTTTACAGCGTGTCCAAATAATTCAACATCTCACAAAAAAAAAAAAAAAAAAAAAAAAAAAAAAAGCTTGTATGAGCTATTAATATATGTGGCCCTCTAGGCTAACATAGGAAAACTGGAGCCTTTATTATTTTTTTCATTAATTTCTAAAATGTGGGTTTGCTGAGGTGCAAGTGGAGGATGGTGTAAATTTTTAAACAGTAGCACTCTCAGCAGTTATGCAGACTTCTGTAAATACAGCTCGTCTCAGAGGACTGTAGTATTTGAACAGTGTTCTCCATTGGAAGAGCACAAAAGGAGTGGAGTTTAGGGATGTTCAGAAAATCTTCTCCCACCTTCCATAAGAAGTCCAGAAGCAAGCCTAGCATTAGCCATCTGTCACACTGGGGATGATCAGACAGAGTTACACCTGAAATAAAAAAATTAGGCAGTTTTGTCTTCTCCACCTGGCTCCATCCCCTCACACCTCACCTTCTGTCCGCAGAGGAGAGGAACGGGATAAGAAGTATTTTTATGTTTCTTAAGCTGAGCAATATAGAGGTAATTGAAACAAACTATCTGAACTGTTACAGGATGGAAAACAACAAGCTTTTTTTAGTACTACACTGCGTTCTGGATTCAAAGTCCTATTGCCTGCATTCCTGAGCTGATTCCACTGCTCCTTTAGGTAGGCAGTGGGGAACAACTTGGTCTGAAAAACTCTTATGTGAAAATCACCTTGAAAATCCTGTATGTGTTACACTTTTTAGCGAGTACAGACATATCTGATATTAGCATTCTTCACATTTTACACAGTGTGTGAATTTGGTTTATGGACAATACATCTGAGTGCTCAGTTTATATCTTGTACTCAGACTCAGCAGCAAGGACCGAAAAATTGATGTAGAGAGATAAATTTAATTTGGCTGCAAATTTGTTCTGTCGCAGAAGTTCCTCATACTTTTTAATAGCAAAATATACATGGTAAGAGCTGTCATAATGCTTTACAGAAGAAAAAAACAAATAAAGAGGAGGAGAATGAAGGTAGGAGTAGGACTGTGATGTGTGATAAGGACAGGGAAAGAACAGAGCAAATCTAATAATTCTCAATATAAAGTGAATGGCTGGTTAGAATTTTTTATTGCAGTGGTGATGCTGCCTGCATGCTGTTGGAAATAAGAGAGTAGAATTATTCAACACAATTCAAGATAAAATTGTCTTGGGCACAGATAATTTTAAAGTAAATGACTCTACGTCACAAATCTGGTGGTAAGGATTAGTAAAATCAGATATGGAGAGGGGGAGTTGAAGGGTACAGGGGAAAAATATTGTATGTTAAGAGAATACATGTTAAGATTGTGGAATAGGTAATGGACTCATTTGGAAAACTGGAAGCTTTGAAGGAAGCAAAGAAGAAAAACATGAAATGGGATAATAAAGAGTAGGTTTCAGAGAAAAAAGAGATTAGGCTAGACTGAAATGATATCTCTCTTTCAAAAGATGATTGGGTTTTGTAACAGAAAGATCTTAAAAGACCTAATCGATCTGGAGCATAACATAATTCACCTTTCAATAAAACTCACTTTAATTCCATATGGAGATTGGCTAGAAAAAATTGAGATAAATATATGAGTCTTAAAGTGAGTATAGCCAACAGGAAAAAAAGAAATGAGTAATGCTGAACCAAAACCTCTGCAGCTTAAGTGTTAAGAGTGAAAATATTAAAGAGTCATTTTCAAGATGCTCATCCTTTGTTGTGATTAATAAACTTCACTCAAAAAGTAGAAATGTTTAATGAGATGTGTTGAATATTTAAAAATGGCAGGTACTGTTAATAGGAAGTAGTAAAAGGATGCTACTCAGAGATAATTGGCATTAGGATTGATGTAATGTAAATAGAACATCATATAAAATTATGAGGTACAAAGGACTTTAATTATTAAAGGCTAATAAACAAAATCAAACAAAGCCCTTGTAATAATCTTAGAGCTTATCAATGGAATGCCATGGGAAGGAAGTGTATCTGAGTGCCTTCATCAATCACGGGATAATTTGTGTGCTGCCATTGTGAAGTGATGGTGAAAAAAGCCAATAAAAGACTGGGATATGTCAGGGGAGACATTTCCAGTGGAGGAAGGGAGAATATTAATGTGACTGTGGCAGACTTGGATGAGACCTGATCTGGAATATTGTGTTCAATTCCTCATTCATAGTCGAGAGAGATGAATTTAAAAAAGTGCAAGAAACGGGCTGTTATGATTCTCAGGGGAAGGAAGAGTCTATTTCATGAAAGGACGCTGAAAGAGCCTAGAATTTTAGCAGAACAAAAGCAGAGAAAGAATAAGATTGCTGTCTTTAAATACATCAGGATGGTAAAGCCGGAGACAGGAAGGAAGTGTTTAGGTTAAAGAATAGTATTGGCTCAGGAACAAGTGGGAACAAACTGTCCATGAATAAATTTAAGCTGGAAAGGAAATCAGGGCAAAATGCTCCAGTTTTCAATAAAGCAACTTTTGGAAATTGTTTATATTATATTATGTTTTTTACATTTAGTATTTTACAGCACAGCATGATAAGATTGCCTTCTATAAGAGTGTCATAGGAATTTTACTCCAGTTCTCTGTTTCTTATTTTCTGTGAATGTGTAAATGCCTGCACATATAAATATTTAATTTACAGTAAAACTGGAGATCATCTGGGATTATTTAAACAGAGATGCAAAAGACAGGCCAACTCCCTGTATTTACACAATAGTTGGAATCGGGGATTTTGATGAGTAGATACAGTTAATACCCTAAAATAAGGTAAATGGTGCTTTTAAAAAATTATATCTAAGCATTATACCTATAATATTTAGGTAAGGTTGTGGATGAAATTGTTCAAATTCTGTTTCTATGCTCAAACCCATTTTTTTGACTTAGCCAAAGCACACAAAATAGATAAAAACTGATAACAAGTAAGGCTAGAGGTATACTTTTGTGCTTCCCTAGTTTGGTTTTTATTCTGTGAAGAAAAAAAAAATATCTCGCCCTCTGACCAATTGGGGTTTGGGTTGTTTTTCTTAGTTTGTGGTTTCTTTTTTTTTTCCTTTCTTCCATAGGATTAACTTTTTAAGAGTAAATGGATTTGAGTGGGGAGGTGGTAAAGGAGTCTGTAATTCTAGTCTAGAAATGATATGACTTACCTAGAATATGGTGTGGGAGAGTACATGGTCAGTTTTGGGGGAGAAATGCCCCAAAGAATTGTGTCATGATATTAAGCACTCTCAAAAGAATATCCAGAGTATAGAATGGAGATAGGAAGGGTGTGAATTATAGGGACCTTAACGTAGAAGTAGAAATCTTAGAAGATAGGGCACAAAAGCAAATGATGGAGAAAAAAACATCTGCAAAGCCCTCAGAGGCTCAGATGCTGGTTTTGTATATGCTGTTTAAAAAGGTTTTAGGTGTGAAGTGTTGAAAGAAATTTTTCACATTTCCAGTGAAAAAGCAGTGAATTTAACAGGAATATGTGTTCAGAGATGGGTCAGTTTTTTGTGTTTTGTAATGTAACAGGCGTTGATTTTTTGAGAATATGTCCCAGAATGATCGGCTCATTTTGTCCTCCCATCAAAGAAAAAATTGCTTTGTGATATACTTTAGCTGCTTCAATACAGTACTCTTCCTTGGACATGTGTGTTACACAGAAAGAGCATTCTCAGGAGGGTTCAGCATCAAACAGTTGCACAGTCTACCACCTGGTGAGCTGACCTGCTTTTTCTGAGTGCTGTTGCTCAGAGACACAGCAGAAATGCAGATCATTGTTTGTGTTCTTCTTTCTCTGCCCTTGAATTGGCTTTCTGGTCTCTGTTGTTTATTCATGTCTCCATTCCTCACTCTTTTGTTATATTCAAACAGTATATTAATTTGCCTTTTCGAAATGATCATGCCTCAGTTTACAATTTTATACAAGAACAGTTTACTTTGGCACCAGTTTTTAATATCATTAACTTTTGCCACATATAATACTTAAGTCCTTATTTCTGTTAAAGGCAGATGAAATTTACCATTTTCTGAGATAGCGTAATTTTTCTGAGAATTTTCTTTAACATTGTTTGTTCTCAGGTTGCCAAAACTGCTATCAGTAATGGATGGAAAAGTTACAAATTTGGTTCTTAAAAACAAATTTTAGGACAGGTCATGGTATTCTATTCTTTTAAAGTGATATTGGCCTACTCACCATTTATTGCAAAACTTTTTTATATATTAGTAGAGACACTTTTTGTGTACATTCATCGGCAACCAGACAAGACCATCTTATAGAGCTCCTCAACCAAGCCTTAGTTTTACCTTTTCTGTTACTTGAATTTTTAAATATATGTCAGTGAGAAGAAGGGATGGGAAATGCCCACTCCAGTACAGATACACCCAGGATTTCACCACCTGCCAGCCTGCTTGTGGTTCATGCTATCATCATCATTTTGTTGAAGGTCAGAATAGAGTTCTAGTAGTCTTATTTTCCAAGTTTCATTAATAATTTCATGTTAAAACAAACCCACCACATTTTTGGGTATAGCTGTATGGTTTTATCTTGTTTGCGTTTGACATGTCCAACACAGTGTGGGTTTAATGCCATTGGTCTTGCATTCCTTTCTTCCTGAGAAAACTCATAAGTGAAAAGTGAAATAATTCTCAAACAACAACTTGAATTTGAATCAGTGTGTTAGTTTTCTTATATGAGTCTGCCAATAGTTTATATTAAAAGTAGGAAAGTCATGACCTTCAATGAGATGGCAAATGAGAAATTTCCAGCAAGTGCCCTTTAAATACTGAATTGACTGAATATTTCACTGCTGCTGAGCTACAAAGCTGATCTGCTATTATGGGGTGTACCGTAGGGACCAAGTGCAGGTACCACTTGTCAAATTATTTTGAAGCTGAAATAAGGTGGTTTATTTTCAGAATTGCAAATATCTCTCTAATTTCTTTATGAGCAAAGAAATCTTCCAGGCATGGGTAGCAGAGAGAGTGATTGTTCTCAACACTAGTTTAATTTGAATCTCTGAAGGGAAAGGTAAGGACCTGTTCTATACTGGGTTACCTACTTCTCTCTGTGGCATCTAATTTGCATGGAGGTAAACTCCCCATGTCTCATTACCTCCTCTGTTTCTAAAGAGATCAGAATGTCCCAACTCCTTCTCACCCAGTATGGTATTATCTTGAATTAAAGATATGAGCAGAGCAGCAGAAATTGTCATGGCAGTAGCTGAATTCAATTTGAAAATAAGTCAAGAAGTTATACTGAAGCAACGTATTTATTGACCAGATATTTAGACAGTTGTCTCTTCATGTTTATTCTCTGAAATGTCCTAACCATTGTAATATAGGGGGACAAAAAAGCAATTTTGAAACTGGATAATTTTTTATTTAACTCATAGAATCACAGAAATTTTTCCTAATTTTCTTTTTCTTTTCTGAATTATTTCTTACACACAATAATTAATATGCATTTGTACAATACATTAAAGGCCCCATTACCTTGACAAAATCCATTGGTTTTAAATTAACCTGACTGTAGAAGGTAGATTTCCATGTGGGAAAATTAATATAATGCTAATGTCTCTGGACTCAGAAAACCCAAAAAAACCCATATGAAACATGTTTTTTTTTCTAGAGGGTTTGTTTTCCGTTCTGGTTTATTAAGCAGAACTCCCAATGCTTTACTAGTTTTAAGGCCTGTTTCTGGACTTTGCCACTGGGCTGCTTGAAGAAGTTATGGGACAATGCTTGCTCTTTTTGACATTGATTTGTTAGAAAAATGTCCTTGTGTAGAGAAATGGGAAGTTGTATTCTCCTTTAAACAACCATCTGACCATTTCATAGGAAACCACATAAACTTCTTTATGTTCAATTTTTACTGTAGTTCTTTCACCGAACTATTGCCCAAGGTGGGATTCATTTCAGCTGCTTCTAGATTTCCACAGGTTAGATGCTCAGGATGCATTCCAACCAGGCAACATTTGCTCCCTTCTTGTACTGGGGAGAAACAGGCACTTCAAGGGCTGTACATATGACCTAATTTAGTTGTTTGCTTTTGGATGAGATGAATCAGAATACACATTTCATCAGGCTGAGTCACCCCTCGTTCAAATATGGTGTACTTGGACAGTTAGCAGCTCTCCTGTGTGACTCCTGGGAGTCAATAAGTGATTGCTTTTCCTGGGATAGTGCTGATCACCATGTTGTCTCTTCAGAGCTGGGGTAAGCTCCATGTACTCCAGAGGCAGCTGTCCCACTGGCTACTGTTCAGGGTAAGGAATAGCATGTTACAGAATGGGGAACATTGCTGAACCACTACCGTTTGCATAAAAAGCAGGCAAACTTGCCAAAGAGGTAAAAAAATACCACTGATGCTGAGATGAAACTTGTAATAAATAAATAAATAAAATCACTTTTTCCAACTTTTGGACTCACTTATGCATTGCGTTATTTTGTCTGGGGTTGTAACTCCCATGACTTCCAAAAATGTAATTTAGGGATTAAGGTAATTAATCTGTCTCATCTAATTTATGCCATCATTTTATTCCATCCAGAGTTCCTGGATGTTTCATATATGCTCTCAGCACAGATAGTACAAATGTGGTATGTCAGCATCCTTTGGAAGGGCATACAAGTGAAACTAGTGAACTGACATAACAGTTCTCTGATAAAAGGAGGGAAAGACTTCTTCCTCCACCTTCCCCATCCATCCCTGATCCATTGTGTACTCACTCCCTTGGCATACCTTGGTAGTCTTGATCATATTTCTTTCTTTGAGAAAATGTAACTCACCAATACAAGAGAACTCTCTGGTTTCCTTTTTCTGCTGGATTAGGGGATGGAATTTGCACACTGAGGGGCAACATGGGCACCTGAGCTGGCTCTGGGGAGTGGCCTTTTAGAAGCAGCAAGATATTAGACTGGTTAAATCTGTCTTGTCTGACTGTACTCTGTATCACACCAAGCACCACATGGTAAAGCACTCATCTATACTGTGAAAAAGCAAAGTTAAACCTTCCCAATTTCTTTACCTCAAGCCGTCTTTGCTTCTGTGATTCTGGCAAAGAGCTCTGTATGATTTGACTGAGCCTCTGACTTTCTTTTCACAGTCCACTTGTGATGCTGCAGAGCAAGAAGTAACTCTGGCAATGCTTACAATATGGATTGGTTATTCTGATGCTTTTAGCTTTTTATGCTTGTTATATTTGGGCCAAAATTTTAAAATGCAGCATAAATTTTGGGGTCTCAAGTTGGCATAAGTCTGGCACTCAGAAACCGAGAGTTCCTATTTTTATTAAGTATTAATAGATTCATACATCTCCCCTACCTACACTGGAGAGGGGGAAGAAGGAGAAAAAATGATAATGAAGGTGAGGGAAGGATGACTGCTTTTAATTTGTATGCAGGTGAGCTTGAAGTCACAGAAACCTGCAGGGGATCACCATAGCTGAAAATTTGATCTAGGGCTTATCAAAGTATTTTACCAAAAATAGGATCACAGAAAGCACGGAAAAGCATTTTTATAAAGTATTTTCATGCTCAATGAAATCTACAACAGAAAATTAACTGTTGCAAGAAACGTGTGAAAAAAAAGTGACATAATGTGTTTGGAAAGAGGGACTTGCTTCAACTCGCTGTCAGAAAAGATAGTAGACATGGAAACAGCTTCTCAATATGTATCAGAAAGGGTCACAAAAACTAGGGACAAATTTTAATCTGACAAGTTAATTTACAGTCTGGAAGCTCTACCAAACACAAATTAGAAACGGTGATTACTTTTATGAACCTAGTTTGCAGGCTGCCAAAGTTGCTGACTGGTAATGACCGGGTCTAATCTGATGGACATATTTACTCAGAAGAATATTACTGAGATTTACCAGTTTGAGTACTGTGTCAACTCAGAAAAACTCCCTCAGAGCTGTGAGATGGCCAAAAAAGCAATTCAGAGAATGAAAAATCTGCTAAATGAACAATCATGGTCAATACACTATATTGTGACAGTGTAGAAATGTATAATTATATGGATAGTGTTTCCCAGAATAGATGATTTATTTTTGCAAGTAAATTTGAGAGTGTAGTTGATGTTTGACCTCACTGAGAAGAGTAACAGAACACTCATAGCTGGTATTTCAATAGTTACTACTAAAAAAGAAGGGTTCCACACCTGAAAGTAGATGATAGCTGGCTTGAGTTTCAGAGCTGTGTTGGATACAGGCAACTTGACATGTTCTTTTCTCGTTTTATTGCTTTCGTTCCATGCCATCCACTGGGTAGTGCTAAACAAAGATTTAAAAAGTAAACAGTTGAATTGCATTTTAAAACTATGCTATTTAAATAATTTAGAAAAGGTAATTTTAATTTTTTTTCCTTTGAAAATTTCTCTAAAAATGAAAAAAGTAGAGTTGATAGTGGTCTGCTTTTCTGGATGGAGGATTCTGAAAAAAATAGAAAATTAGAAGTTTTGCTTTCCCTGTCTTTTTTTTCCACAAAGAAATTCAATGAAGATCTAGAAAATATAATTGTAATGTCATAATGTGTGCAAAACTAACAAATGTTTCAAAGTATGCAACCAGCCACTTCAAAGGTTGAGGTTTTAGGAAGCACATCAAATTAATCACGTCCTTAAAACTGTACAGAATAGTGCAAGTTTCTTCGTATAATTTTTGGAAAGACAAGTAATTTTAACCTTAGAGAGTATGGAAGGTGCTGAGTTCACAGCTTTTATTTTATAGTTATGTTTAAAAATTTAAGCCTAAAATGTCCTCCTCTCATGCAAATAATATGAGATCTTACTCTAGTGATGGGCTCTCACCCCAACACTCTTCCCACTTTCTTACATCTGAGGGAGTCAACCATTGCAGCATATATACACATCTATGGAATAATGACATTACTGTATTACTGTAGTCCTCAGTTGTATCAAAAGTGTAAACATCCCAAGATAGCTCTAGGAAGAGTAAAAATTAGGGTTATTTATAATAGTTGTTTTCAAACTGGTCATGGACTACATTTGCTGTTTTAAACCAGCAGGTAGGGCAGAGTGAGGTGGGTTTGTGCCCCTGAGGTCCTTGGATAAGATTGGGAACAGATAGGTGTTACAGATTGAGGCACCTCTGCTTACCAACCAGGTTGGCTCAGACCTTCCCATGTCTTCAGGGGCTTCCATCCATTTGAGAGATACGCTTTTCCCACCTTTTCACTTTCTTGAAACTTCCCTGAAATTTGGAAATATTTGAAACTTCTCCAGCTATGGGGCTCAGAGACCCACCAGCAGCACTGCCACATTTTTATACTCCTAGCTGCAGTGCCTTAGTTCCTAGACTCTTTGCACCTGTCCTGAGTGCTTACTAACAGCAGGAAGGACAAATATCTAGAAGTCTAAAATAAGTCAGATGAACCTCTCCTTAACATATGTATATATTTTAACTTTCCCCCCTTTTTCTTTATTCATCTTGGAGTGACTCACTGCAACATCTGACTTGTGGGTATGTAAAAATAGGAGAGACAAATCTCATCTTTACTTTAAAAATGATCCTTGGATTGCAGGTGACTTCAGTACAAGATAATGACAGAGAACCAGTGGGGTGGTTGATGTGGTATAGTTTAATTCAGAACAAGCTAACATCTGACACCACATAGTTCAAATGTTCTTTTATTACCTTTGCCATTTTTCAGTGGCAATTTCTCCTTTTTTAGAGGGAATAATAGAATCTCTGTAACTCATAAACTTCACTTAGACCTTCAAATTAAATTCATTAAAGTAAAAAAAACAAAATCAGTGCAACCTTTTATGTTTCAAAGGTAGTAATGATAAAAATCTTTGCTTTAGCAAAAAATTGATTTGTAAAGATATGTGCTACCCTTCTTAGCATAACATGGTTTGGATACAGACATTAAAAGTATCTCTTCTTTCAGATATTTTTTACAACATTTACATTTCATACATCTTAATCACATGATGTTATACAGTCAAAATAATTAAAAAGTTCTGGATGGGTGCAGAATAAATTATTTCCCTTGCAATATCTGAGTTTGTGATGGATCGTATAGGACACCTATGGTGCAACCATTCAAAAAGATGCCAAGATGGAATAAATTTATTAAAAATGTGCTTTTCTGGTATAAGGAAAAAATTATGATTTTCCTAGGAAGAGAAAACAGTATCAACCTTTGATGTCAAATAATAACTGCCAAATCAGCGCATGTCAAAAGACAAATTGGAATCAAAGAAATGCTATGAACTTCTTTAGAATTAATGATCTAAAAAAACCTGCATTGATTAAAAGTTGTGAATGGATTCTCTTTTCCTTCTTCAGTGTGTTTTGACAGGTATTTTGTCCTCTTGTCTTTGCCAATTGATTTTCTAAATATATGAATTTCAGTATTTTTGTGTTCCTTCATTCTTCTCTGCTCTCAGAGCACGTATTTGATATTTTCAGCATGCAGTTGTTTAGAAACTGAAGTTGGTGACAGAATTTTCTGCAATTTCAACAAGACCAATGTACAGATCACATTATAGCTCTAAGATTTCTATTACTTATAAAATTGATATATCTGCTTCTTCAGTACTTATGACAAAAGATCTAGACAGATACTTTTAGAACCTGACTGTGTAAACATTTACACATTATATGTGAATTTATTTTTTTCATTTTTCTATATATAATAAAGAAGTTGAAACTTCTATAAGAAACAAACAGGAGACTAGTCTTGAACCTTGTGGAAACCAGTATTCTCAGGCCTAAAACAAATCTCTTATATGAGGTGTTCAGCAACCATTTTTGATGCTGAATGCATGTGCAGTAATCATCACCTGCTCCTGTGTCACTTCTAAGAGGCTGTATTTATCTCTGTTTCCAAAACAGGTAATCTTGGTGATTCCTCATATGTTTTTCGATTTTCCTTCTCCACATGTGAAATGCATGAAAAACAGCAAAGCAGTTTCATAGATGGTGAGTGGGAGGAGGCCTCCATGGCAAGATCTTGGGCTACATAAACCAAGTAAATGACCATTGCTTGGAAGATCCAGAATTTCTCTGGTCACAGAAGCTGCGCTGTTGAAATACACACCAGCCAAAGTATTTCCTTGTAGCACTGTAAATATCAACCTTACCATGTTATTATAATGTCTAAAATGATTGTGACCTCAGCTTCATCCTACCTTTTGCTACATTTAAATCTGCATGCAACCTTCTTTATTTACACACTCTACTCGCCAGCCAAGCATGTAAAAAAAAATTGATATATCCCTTTTTGGAAAAGGCTTGCTGCCACTCTCACAGATGAATGCATTTGTATAGAGAGTGAGAAGATAAGATGTGAGGGGAATCCACAACACCTGGTTCTAAGCCTTCCTTTCCCACTGTGCATTTCCCTGCCTGGAACATGATCAATATCATAATATATTTACACAAGAATGCATCAAGGTCCTTGGAAAAGCTGTGTTTTGGAGGATTACATAATTGCAAAATGAAATTCTCTTAGAAATATTTTCCATTGAGCTGGGATTAAAACAATCATAAAAACAGCAATTGTTCTGGCCAAATAGTTCCAAAGTTTTTTGTATTAAGACAGTACGAAATGCACAATGATAACTTCATTGTTCCCTCCCTCCAGTGTGTATACCTGACAGGTCAAAACCAGGATATGATTACCTTAGAGCAGATGATAGTAGAGAGCTTAAATCTATGCGTTCCAAAGAGTAAAAACTCACTAGGTATTGCCTATAAAACCAATTTGTACTCCAACTGGGAAAGCTCTGTCTGCTGTCTTTGTCAAGCACTGTGAATCCAAAGGTAGAAATAGATTCTAGAAATCTTCTGAGCTGTGAATTGCTTACCTAGGTAGAAAGGGTGAAAATTATTTGATGCCATGAAGTGATTTGTTTGTTTATTCTCTGGATTTATTGCATAAAAAGAATTCTTTAGGTTCTCTGAAGAGACTGCAGGAGCAAGTGGTGGTAGCTGACTGATAACTGTTTTGTATGGAGCTGAACTGAGGTGGTTCCAGAACATGAGGGCAGGGCTGACTGATTTACTGAGCTTCCTGATGGATGTAGAAGCAGGACTGTGGTTGAAATGCATCAGTTTAAGTGTTTTTTTCTCAATCAGCTATGCCACAATGAGAGGTAAATTAGAGAGCTGGTGAGCTACAGAGAGGAGGAGAGATTTAGTGGGAGAGCAGGTAACAAGAGGCCAGAGAGGAAGAATTTATTTCTAGCATGAGAATATATTTTTCTGGAAAAGACTTTGTTTTTATAGAGAAAAACATCTACTCATCCAGACAGAACAGTGCTGCGGATAAATCTACTTTCTCCTCTGGCTAATATTGTGTATTTCTGAAAAAAGTTGCTTTGATGTCAGATTTAATTGCGTTGGTGCAAGGAACTAAAAAACCCGCAAAAAACCCCCGTCTTGCATGGCTTTAAAAACTGGAGATTTTACTATTACCTTTGAATCACTAAATATGTCCTGTACTTCAGTGGGTATTATTTCCTTCAATGGCTGATGTGTGACAATGAACCGAATCATGGAAAGTTAGTTCTAGAAATGGAAAGCTTTGGAAAGTGCTATCTATATGCAAATATTTCTTCTCTAGTTTCTTTGCATTTTCCTGCTAATGTACCTATGTGGGTATAAGGACTCCTTACTGATCTCATTCTTGGTGTCCATATCGCAATGCCAAGCGTTTCCACTGAGCTCTGAAACAATTTTGCAGAAGGTCAAAACTAAGGCTTTTAGAAGGTCTGTGTTTTGCATTCTTTCTATAATAAAATATGCACAGATAAACGGTTATTAAGGTTCAAATGAGCTGCTGTTTAAAACATTAAACACAGAAACTATGATAAAGCTCATACCAGCCTGAAGTTTTCATTGACATTTAACCTAATTTACAGTGACGGCTGCTTAGTCCAGGTGGATACTAAAGTGCAACTGGTTTTTAAATACTATTCTGTGAACCCTCCTGAATTGGTTCTAATTTTTGTTTCCTTTCAAAGCACTAGTTTCTTTGTTATGAAAAAAAAAAAAAAAGAGGAAAGAAATTGATTGCTATTTTTAACATAGCAGTTAGTTAAGAAGAATACATGGAACTATTCAGCTTTGATTTTCTTTTGCTATGAAATACTTTGTCAATAGGATAGGCTGTTGTTATTTTTAATTGACAGGCATGGTGTGCAGGATTATGTATTTCATGTACTTCTAGTTTTTTGACCAAAAATTGTATTTGTCTTTTCAATTTCAAATCGCCCACTTTTTGCTCTCACAAATAAATCTTTGAGGGTATGTCAGGACTTTTTCTGTCAAAGACATCTTGCCTGTTTCCTTAGATAAATCTTTATTTTCATGCTTTCTTTCATTTCATTTCTAGATTGCTGAAATCCCTCCTGTTATCAAAATGCCATTTCATTTCAATGAAAAACGTGGTGAGCTTGTGGAAAAAAATGCTTTTGATTTTAGTGGACTTTGAATTTCTATGATAAAGATATCCAGACCCTAGAAAGATATTAATTTTTTCAGTTTGGTTGTCAAAAACTGATTACATGAAAATTTTTTATTTTTCCTTTTTATAGAATACTCCTTTGTTTTGACACATTGAATTTCTTCCCAACAATTGATTCAAAAACTATCAGCAAAAAACATGGCTTAACATAAGGAGTTAGTATTTGATACACTATGCTCTAGAGACTTTCAGCATCCAACAATACTATTCAATTTGCATTTAAGTTATGCATGGAAAAGATTGCATGCTGGACATATGGTAAAGCTTTAACTGAGGTACTACCTTACTGTGAAGAATTCCCTTTGATAAATATTTTAATGCTGTGAGAATAAGAAAGGAGTGATGTCTTCTCCAAGTGGACGTCACTCAGCAACCAAACCATGTAAGATTTCAACCCTTCACATAAAAAGCACTCTATAAAAAGAACCTGATCCTTGACCTAATCAAATGGCAGTAAAACATCCAATAATGTAAAAAAAGTATTCTTCTCTCTCTGTTATACACAGACATGCTGTGTACATGACTATACTATACATGACTATATATAACGATAGTAATATGTTAGAATTCAAGCAGTCAAGTTTACTGATTTATACAAGTGATATATGCAGACAGAGTAATGAATATATATACCATTTATACTGCTCAAGTAGAACACAGGTGGAACAGCTCAGGTGGTTGTGGAAAATGCTCAGATCGACTTTCTTATCCTCATTTTTAAAGCCATATGAATTATGCTCCTTGTGGGAGTGCACATACAGGAGAAATCCACAAGTCCTCCCCACCTTTCAACTTTTACTTACACCAAAGACAATCTAAAACATATGAGTTGCACATGAAAACAACTCATGGAGCACTGTTTTCTTTCACCATTGCTCTCTTGTATGAGAGTGTGGTCACAGTTTTAGATATGGCTTTCAAACTGGACTGCTACGGTTCAGTTCCCCAGTTGAAGACAAATGCACGTTCTAAAATGATGTCTTACCTTTGGATCATCAAAGGTATGCACACTTGATGATCCAAAGCGTGTGCTATGTGAAAGGACATGTGGCTATGCTGAAAGGACAGATAAAGGAATACACCTCATAAAAAAACATCTTAGGCTCTTTTTTTTTTCCTGATGCTTGCAGCTGTTCCTATGAGAACTAGTTTTAATTAAGCATTACTAATAATAGTGGTCCCAAAAATTTCTGAGGAAGAAAAATTACATAAAAGTAGGTATGTACTTTGGACATTTTATCCCTATGTAAGGACAGACTCTGATTGTTTGGGGTTATTATGTAAAGTGCTTCACTGGCATAGTCCTTAAAATATATTGCGGTTGGGTTGACCCTGGCTTATGCCAGGCGCCCATCAAAGTCATTCTGTGACTCCTATCCAGAACTGGATAAGGATAGGAAATACAATCAAAGGCTCATTAGTCAAGATAATTGGAGAAAAGTGCTTACCTCCAGTTTCTACAGACACCTTTTCTTCTGATACATGTATACTACATGCATTCAGCAGAGCAGGTGGTTTTTAGAAGTTGATAATGACACTTATTCTCAAAAGCTCGTAGAATTATGTGAATTAGTTATTTTAATTTATTGACTGATACAGAAGAGCTATAAATAATATGTCATGGTATCCAGCCCTCGGCTACCAGAGCATGTGAGATTCCTTAAAGAGAAATACCTGTTGTGAGGTACTAATGTGGACTAATAAATAGTGTCTTGCATGTCCTGCATTTTGATAGCTAGTTCCTTCTGTGGTACAGCCTTTTTTAAAAAAAGTAAAACTAAAAAAAGAAAAATGGCAGTAGAATGGACAAAACAGTAATATCTCACTGTTTTAATTTCAACAAGGATACATAAACCCTTTTTTAAGCATGAGGTGTAAACAAATAGTTTTTACTCTTATATTCTCCACTTTTTTACTTGTCCTTCTTAGAAATAAAGGATGAAGAAGGCAAGAATTCTTAATGGTACTTCTAATTTTATTTTCCTTTAAAAGATGGGGATAAATACATTTTAAATAATTGAATATTATTTTAATGAAACAAACAAAAAAACCTTTACAAAAAGCTAATATTTGAATAAAGTACTTCTCCAAATACCTGTTAATATAAAAAGATGTGTTCTGGAAAGAAAAGTTGGACAGTCATCCTTATTAAAAGTATCATTTTCAGCAACTTTTCCTTTCCTTATTATTTAGAGCATTTTTTTTTCCTTTTATGAATAGTTAGCATTTTCAGGAAGAAAAAACAACCAATCTTATTTGTGAAGTTTCTTTTGTCAACAAAGCCCTCTTTTTGGTTTTGTTTTAATGGAAAAGAATTGCCATAATCTGCAATCAGCTGTTCTCAGTGGTGTAGCCCTCACTGAGTTTCCTTCACATTAGTTAATCAGCCTTGGGTTTAATGGAACTCACATGTTTGATGTGTTTTGGAGAGTATCTGCTTTGGTATTTCATTGAGCTGAAGCATAAATAAATGGCACTGACATCAATAGATGAAGGAAAAGAATTAATAAAACTCATGCTTGCACAAGTAATGGAGAAAGGGAAGGTTTCTGGGACTAACTGCAATAAAACCCTAAAGTTTCTTATAAGGATAAAACATATAACCAAAAAATCATGGTGATTTTTGAATGAACACACTGAAAATTGGTGAGCTTCAACTGATAAAATTCATCTTAGGACAATGTGGGTAAATCCAACTCTATACACATTTTAAAGAGAATACAAGAGTCATGTCCACATGGTTTTCACATTGATCCTTGCAATGTCCACAAAGTACACTTTGGAGTGCAAGGGAAGATGTAGATATGGAGAATGAAAGGATCACTAGCATGAAGAGGAAAGATAGACAATATTGTTCTTATGATGAAGTTTGGGTCTGGATTCCTATATCTAGCTCTTAATTTTGGCTTCTTTAGGCCTGTATTACCAAAACAGCTAACTATGATGGACCAAGGATAATAATTACTATAAGAAGAGGATTTTTTTTAATAGTTTTTTTTTTCAATTGTAACTCCTTTTTAAAAAACTGATTTCAGAAATTCTAAGAACTGAAATACCATTTCTGATTACATATTTCTTTTTTTCTTTCTCTTTTCAGCCAGAAGATAGCTGAAAATATGGGAATGAAATGTTTTCACTTTCTCTCAACTTCACAGCTATTTGGCAAGTTCTATTCCAATTTGTAAACAATTTTGTAACCTAGTGTCATGGTTTAAACCCAGCTGGAAACTAAGTACCATGCAGCTGGTTGCTCACTCTCCTCTTCACAGCGGGATGGTGAGAAGAATCTGGGAAAAAAGTAAGAGGTGAATCTCATGGATTGAAATAAGGACAATTTAACAATTGTAATAAAATACAATAGTAATGATGATATGGTTATGGTTATGATGATGAAAAGAGAGACAACAAAGAGAGGGAGGAGCAGAACCCAAGAGAGACGAGTGATGCACAATGCAGTTGTTCACCACCCACTGACTGATTACCAGCCCACTCCCAGTTCATACACTGAGCAGGATGCTCTGTGGTGTGGAATATCCCTCTGGCTGGTTTGGATCAGCTGTCCTGGCCATGCCACCTCCCAGCTTCTTGGGCCTTCCTCACTGGCAGAGCATGGCAAACTGAAAAGTCCTCACTTAGAGTAAGCACTGCTTAGCAACAACTGAAACATAAGCGTGTTATCGAGATTACTCTAGTACTAAGTCCCACACCCACAGCCCTGTACCAGGTACTAGAAAGAAAATTTACTTTAACACAGAAAAAACCAGAATAACCTAGAAATTCCATTTTCTGATAAGTTTTTCCTGAGTAGTTACAAAGTTACACTACTTATCTCTTTAATGTATACACAACCTCAGAAAACATGTAGAATTTGCCATAGTTATACAGTTCCTGGAAACAAAGAGCCACTGAAGAATTTATAACACTGCTTGCCTCAATCTGTTTTAGACTCTTAGGAATATATTTCAAAGGTAATGAGTGGATTTAACACCTTTTGACTTAAAAAACTGGCAGCAGATTTTTTGTCTTAAGAAAATCAGATTTAGTACAGTCTTATTTAAATCTGAGTTGAGGAGATCTATTATAGTCAGGCAGATTTGAAATAGTTTGGTCTTCATTTGTAGCAAAGCAGCAAATGTTGTTAACAATGTAGTACATCATGACAAGTAAATTGAAGGTGAAGTAAAGCCAGAAAAAGCTCAATCTATATTGAATACAGACTTCAAGTCCACCTGAAGGTCATAGAGAGATAAGATGAAAAAAGCCATAGCATAGACATATAATACTGCCTTTACTCTTTCTGTTTCTATTCTGATAGTTCGGGGATAAAGCCGTGCAGATATGTCAGGATGAATGATTTTTGGATTTTGATTTCAAGAAAGTGCCCTTGTGGGAGTCTGCACAAGAGTAAATTAATGGACGGTGATGCTTGAAGAGACTAAAGCATTCTATATAAGAATTTTATTGTTAGAATTTAAGGGTCAGTTAAACCTCAGTGAAAACCTCAGTACATGTATACAGTTTGCATTTTACTTCCATTGGAAGAACTTGTAGATTACTGAAAAGTTATTTATCACCTAATCAGAATTTTCAAAATTAATTTAAGTGTATTTCAAATCTTGTAGTTGCTTTTTCTCAAAAGAACCATTTACTGTATTCTGTCTTGGTCTTGAAGCTCAGAAGATATTTGATTTCAATATATATGGTTATGATGTATTGAAACACTATGATAATATTTCAAAGAGTTTATGTACCATCTACGGCCAGGAAAATAGTTTCCTATCCAAATGCTTTACACAGGGAGAGAGGGCACCCCTTTAAATCACATATACTCTCTTTTAGCTTATTTACCATGAAGATGAAAACAATCTTTATTTTTTTTCCCTTAAGAAAGATCAGTCTACTATTCTCATACCTGCTCATAAATCTTGTAGTGAAAATACTGTTTCCAGAGATATCCTGGATTGTTTCCCTCTCACCCAGCCTCACGTGTTCTGCAGTTTGTGTGTGTACACTAGCTAGTAACCCAATGCTCTCTTCAAGGTCAATAGAGAGCAATATATAGTGATTCATCTGACCTATTTTAATCATCTATTTTAGGATGAGATGACTCATGCTTTGAAAGTGCCAATTTTACTCCACTCACTGTGAAAAAGTCTTGACAACTAGCTAACATGAAAATATCTGTACTGCTGATGTCTATATTTGTGATTTCACAAATGCCATTCTATGTGCTATCTTCAGAACTCTCTGATTTTCCCATCCTTTATTTATAAAAATTCTAGTCAACCAATCAGTGAGCCAAAATAGAATTGTACAGCACTGCTGAATATGCATATGCCATAAGTATCAACTAGTTAGTAGCATATTTTAAACAGTCTCCATGAAAGAAACTCACATGGTCGACTGAATTCAGAAAGTATTTTTTTTCAGAGTGAAACAATTCCTCTATTGCTGGGCTAACAGAAATTTTACTCAGGAGAAAATACTTTAGTAAAGGACATAATTGGTGCCAATATAACTAAAAAGCTCCACCCCCCCATCCTTCATATGATTGGATGCAGTCATGTTATTGTAAAAGTATTGGAAAAGCAGTATGCACATCACTTTGACTGTTTTGATAAGGCCGAGAGGTTTTGTACCTTAATCACATCTTAACAGTGAAAAGAGTGTTTTGTGTGCAGCCCATCCTGAAAGTAGCTCATGATTAATGTGTGATGGGAACAAAAGTTGTTTCACAATTTGTAAAAAATGCAGTCGTTAAACATTATGACAATGGGGTATATACACTATAAGGTGGAACCCTGCAGACGAATTGACCTTTTTCAGTACATTCTTTCCTGCATATAATGAATGCGACATTTAGAATAATGATATCACTTATCTTTTTGGATATTGCTAGAGAGATGAATTTTCATCATGAATGTGGGAAACTAGTGAATAGATTTCTAAGCCTGACATCTTACTTCATGCATTAAAATCGCAAGTCAATGCCTCAGACACTACAAACAAAATTACTTCTCGTAAGGTATCCTTGGCTTGCTGTATTTTGACAATTCTTATTCATTAAAAAAAGCCTCATTTTGATGAGTACAGATCCTGATCCTTAAGTATTAAAAGTCAATAAGAGCTTGAAACTTACTTTTGTATTTTTTGAAGCATAATCCCAACATTTAACAGTGTTAAACTCTACTGAAACATGCATAAGCATATGAGTTGAGAGTTTGTGAAAGCAGTTATTGTCTCAGGCTTCACTGTAAGTGTTACAAAGCAACTAACTGTAAATTACTGACAGTTGCCAATTTTGCAGGGTTTTAGAAGTGTCATATGACATTATAACATATAGCAATTAATTTTAGAAACAAGCAAATTCACTCCTACACTTTATTGGTCATTTTAGAGGACTAATAGGTTAATTACATGGCTGGTTAAGGAAAGGAAAAGTCAATATCTCAGTTTAAATGAATTGTGTTTTTACAGAGGGTATCAACATCAAAAACCGAGCCAGGCAGTGATAGATATGGATGAAAGGCATCTGGCCCTTCAGCCTGTGTCTTGGCCAGCATAGATAGTGCCAAGTGCTCTGTCTTAAAAATTGTAGCTTTCTATACTGCTCCGCTGAATTCACTGTCTGTATAAGCTGCCTTGCAATTTCGGCCTTTGTCTTAATTTAAGAAGCTAAATGCTTTGCTAAATTTCCTGTCATTTTGGCAGAAGGCTGAAGGAAGTGTTATCAAGTGTATCTTCATCTTACTGTAGGATGGAGCTGGGTTTTGTTTTTCATGTGCTGGTCTGCTATTGGATTTGTAATGAAATCCCTTGTTTTCATGGTATTCAAAGGGATTTTCAGCACCCTAGATGCATAGTGACCTCCTTGAATTGTGTTTAGAAACTGGGTCTGTGAAACTGCCAACAATTATTTACCTGTCTTTTATGAGTTTTTTACTCCTGGCACAATCCTGCAAAGAGTTGGGAAACCCAAGAAATGCTGAGCATGTCCAAGGTCTATAAAAATCAGTGGTGCTTGGGGTCACTCACTGGATTATGGTATCATATAAATGAGATATTCAGTGAGCCATGGTCTTTCCATTTAAATCAGATACACTTGTGAAAATTAATAAACTCTGCCTTATTTAAACAGCTTTGGGTATACACAGATAGAGCACAATAGCATCATACATAAGATACATATGATGCATTATTTATCTTGATTTGCAACATGTAAATATTAAATCCCATCTTCTGTTATTCATCCTGTTATTGGGTAGCAGCTTAATTGAATTCAGGAGGCAAAAGAAACAAGAAATTGAGGGATGGCAAAGCTACACCATTAAGTGCTTTGTAATGATGAATTAAAGAATTACACATCTCAAAATCACTGTTACTTAAGAAGAAATGCAAGTATGTCTAAGAAGTTATTTAATAACTAATTTATGATGTTTTTCGCAGCTTTAATTGCATTCTAATTTTCTAATTAATTTTAGAAGGAATACTCAGGGGCATACCTATTTATCTGGCAATTTTAAGATGTATAACTTGTCCTTGAATAACCAGCATAGAATCTTTAAGAAAACCTGAGAACAGAGTTATAAATAATAACATGTTTGAACAAAACCAAAAACTTACTTTTTAGTCACATAAAAATGTGCTCTTTTTTTTGAGAATGTGTTCTCTGAAATGTTAATAAATGTAAACATCTTTAAAACAATTCACTGACATTTTATATGTCAAATAGAAGTTTTCAAGCTGAGGAATACGTTGCATATTTGTTTCCAGAAATGCGTTAAAATGCTTTGGGAATGATAAATGTGATACATAAAGAAGTCAACCATTTAGCAGAAGCAGTGCTAAATTTGAAAGTTGTTCAAAGTTAGAAGCAGTGAGTGTAGTCACTCCCTTTTGAGAAGAAGTTGTAGAATGAGAGTTCATTGAAGAAGTGCAAACTGAAAAATATATGGACACATAAATAAACAAATACACATTTATGCATGATTCTGTTTATTTCAGATGCAGTAAACTTTATTAATGATCATGTGGTTATTTAATGACAGAGAATTCTAGCCATATCTCCAAGATGAAAATGTAAATTATTAAGTTTTGGTCAAAAAATATAAATGGAACAGTTATGACTATTGATAATTGTTAAGGTTACATGTAAGGCCAAATGTATAATGACATACTTTGATTGTATCAGTTTCTCTTTTGAAATTTTCAAATCTTGTAAGGTAATAATTCTTAAAACACTTTAATTATTTCCTGTACTAATTTATCTTTTATTAAAGTCCAAAATTCATCTGGTAATATGGTGATCTCTACACATGAACTAGTCATCTTTATCAGAAAAGAAATAGAAAATTACCCTATGTCATCTCTTAACATTTACCACTAAGAAACTAATATCTCTTTATGATCAGAAATGTGGTTTTGCATTCACATTTTTATGACAAAAACTTCGCATTTTGTCAATAACTTTACTCATATATAGATTTAATCAACGTATGCTTATAAACACTTACACTATGCATACTATGTTTTGTTTAAATTTTCAAAGAATAATCCCTGGAAAACATCTTGAAGAATCCTAGTCAAATTACATTTAAAGAAAGCTTACAGGCAGCTGATTGTCTTGCCTTGAACTCAAGCTTCAGGACCGAAAGCCCAAAACTGTACCAAATTACGATAATTTTGGTTTAATAACCCTATTGCAAACTTTTGTCTAAAAAAAAAGATTACTAACATCTCAAATGCCTTTTATGTAATTATATGTCTAAATTTTTGAGCACTCGTATTTTAATTAATTAAGAAACCTCTAAGTTTTCTAAAAACCTTCAGTATTTTAGAGTAACAGACTGTAGTTGAATGCTTTTATGTTTTGGGTTTTTTTTTTTCCTTACACTACTTAAAAATGCATGGGAATTTTTATTGTCTAGCATCTTCTCACACTATTACAATACTAAATAGTCACTGTACCACACATATGAGAATTATTCTGGTCTCTAGATCAACTTTGTATCTTTCTTTGCTATTAAAAAAATTAACAAAAAATTTTTACTAGCTTCAGTCTTCTCTCAAACAGTAATTTTAATCTTTATATGCTTCTCTAAGGAAAAAAGAAATCATAACTCTTGAGAACTTACTGCATTGATTTTCTATTAGGAAAGTAACGGAATCAGCAAAATACTAAGCAGAAAAACATGGTATACTAGAATTATTACAACATTAGCAAAATATAGCAAAATATTAACAATCAAGTCACTCAGAGTTATTTGTTGGAGAGAATTCATTAGTAAATATAGCACAAATAAAACAAAGATATCACATTGTTCAACATAACTATAAAATTAAATCGGCTTTGTGTTCTTCAGCTTATAAAACAGTATTCCCGAAAATAGTCTAATCTTAAGAGACTCAGTGTTTTCCACATCTTCATAACTGTCATAAAACATCTGCGGCATCAACATGTATGTCTTCTTAGGATTTGCTTTTTTAATCTATTTTTAATAGCTGGTCTGTTTAGGGTCTGGCTCTGCTTCTGAGGCTTCTTGATGAAGTGCTCAAAGATAAGACTCAGCACAATAAAGTTATTCTTCATTTCTGTTGCTTAAAAGAAACAAGACCTTGCTTAGAGACTTTTGGAAAGAAGTGACTCCTACTTTTAACACCCGTACATCTGGTAGTTTGTACCATCTTTTGTAGAGTAGGTGATATAGAATATAAAAGTTTAAGTCAACAGCTAAATTGCTCTTGGGGTCTGCATTATTCCTTCTTTTCCCCTTTATTTTTGTATATGTCAAATTAGTACGGAAGCTTCCTGAACTACAGATTGTAAAATGATTTTATATTTCATTCTCTGACTTAAAAAAAAAAATCCAGATTCATGAATTCTGCAAACTGGTGGAGCAGTTTGAAGAAAACTTTATTGTTTTTTTTTCCTTGAAGAACCATGAAAGTTACATTTTCTATGATTCATGGGATAATGTACTTGGGGGTGACCAGAAGTAATGAAAAGGTACATGAGCACCTGCTAAAAACAGTGAGTTAAATTCGAAAAAAGGAATGCAAATCTGCAAAGCAGCAGAACAGGCAAAATTGCAAATGCACAATTTCGGAAATGAGGAAAAAATTGAGAAAGGACAAAGGAGGTTATTGCAAAGCAGAACATGCTGAGACGAGTAGAGAAAAGCACCTGAGCTCATCTCTTAGCACAGAGACCAGCCTAAGCAACTGGGTAAAAACAAATCATCATGCAGACCAGATCTACCCAGCAGAGCTTCCCACAAACACAATCTTGTCATTGCTGCCATACTTTATGCTTGCTCAGGGTGGTGGTTTCCTTGGATGCTGAGCTGAGGAGAGGAAGTGCTGCTGCTGTGATAACCATTTACTGTAAAAAGAGGCAAAATAGGCAGGGAATTCCAGTAAACCCTACACCATGTCTTTTTCCTGAACACATCATCTGTTGTCAAAGTCGGAGTTGTCAGAGTGAGTGCCCTGAAGAGCAGGGCCAACAATGCTGTAGAATGGCACAAGAACATGCCAAACTGTTTTGTGGGCAGGGGCAATAAAGGGTCAAGCAACCCTTTTGGCACACATTGGTAACTGGCCAGCTATTCTGTTCTCCTGGGGAGAAAGTAAATCTGGGGAAAAATAGGATTTTTTTTTTCCCCCACTGTTGTTGGATTATATTATCCAAGCAAAATTGTCAATTATTTTTACTGTACTTCCTTCTCAGGGTAAGTGTTCACCCAGGCATACAGTCTCTTCCTTGTCTTTGCTGCTGTTCAAACAGCCAAAGCATTCTCACTAGCACACATTCTTTAGAAACAAGTCTCAACAACAACAACAAAAATCTCCTTTAGCTAAAGTTGTCATCTGTTTCTTACAGCTATGTGTTGGCTGCTGGCTCTTCTGTTGGAATAAGGGCCTCTTGGACAGTGACATGTCTAACAGCAGTGAAGACAAAATGTAAAATCTAGCTCTCACAGCTAGCCCTTACACCTTACTTGGACCCAAAGAAGTAAGTGATGCTAGCTTCACATCCAAGTTTCTAAGAATCAGAGAAGCATTACAAATAGATCCTGCTCCTCTCCTCCTAAGATGGCATATTGTGACCTTGTTCCTTAATGGTGGTGTCCTTTTAATTGCACTTTTCCTTCACCATAAAAAGAAATTGGGACAAAAAAGGGGTGTGCGCTGACCAGAGGTGGAGCTAAGAATCTGTGTCTCCTACTTTTCAGGCTCTCACAGCCTTAATGTGAAATTTCTGAAAGTCGGGACCTTTTCAGTTCTGCACATCAACAAAAGATACAAATACTTAAACTGCTTCTCCTGGTGTGATGGTGGAAGTGAAAAATTCAGAAGTGATGAAGAACATGGGCATATGACTGTCCTGACAAAAGGTAGCATAACCAGAGTGGATTAGAGGGAAAATACAAATGATGACAAAAGTATGAACCTTTCCCCAATGTATGTAGGAAGCCCAGCAGCTTGATACTCTAGCATTTATCTGTATTTCCAAATTTTTACAAAGGGATTCAGTGCATCATGTTTGCTCTTCAGCGTATTGACCAAAGGCAACCTCAACTGCAGCAAAGTTGTGGTGTATTTGGCACAATTTATCATCTCTGTTTCTAAAGACATTTCTGTTCACACTCTGGGTGCTGCAGAAACTAGTGTTACACAGTGAAAAGAAAATCTTATCACAGAACAATGAATCCATGTGACCTTGCGTTCTGGGACTGACATAGATTTAAGGACCACTGGAACTGACAAGACCTAGCTGTATGGTTGAAAAGGAAAACTTGTTGATTAAATTTCTATTTTCTGTAAATGCTATGCAGATGATACTCAGTTATTTCATAAAAGTTCTGCCATGTGGTACATCAGTCAGAATGCAACATTTGTTCTAGATGCCGGTACTGTTCTCCAGGAAAAGTCCACTTGGCTGGCAAAATCTCTTTAGCCTGTTTCAATAAAGCTTTACTCTTAGGTAAATCTGAGGTAGTTAAAATACTTTGCTAATTGCTGCTTGAACAAAATTAACTATTTACAAATTATCATTCTTGAAGGAAGCAAGGAAATGGTGACTATCTGCTCAAATTTTCTTCTGGGTAAATACTTAGTTGAGATTTTGCAAAAGAAGTGTATATTCATAAGTATATTGAAGTATGTATTCATAAGTAAATGTAATAGCATTTAGAGACTTAATCTCAAGAAGATTTAATGAGAGAAAATATTATTAAAGTAGAATTAGTGTCACCTAACTTCAGTTATGTCAATGTAAGTTAGTCATCTACTAAGTTAGTGATCTTTTTTTTTTTGTAATCAATGGCAATGGACAGGCAAGTCCTAACGCTATTAGTCTTGACTACATTAGATGCTTTACATTGGGAAATGCTTCTCTGACAACTCACTCCAAAGGGAGTCCAGATAATGAACTTAGTCTTGATGCCCAACTCTTATAAAGCTAAATGAAATGAATCTCATTATTCATTTCCAGATAATAATAGATGCAATCATTACAGTAACGCCATTTTCACAAACACCCACAGTTCAATACAAGTCTAACACATAAGCATGATATTATTAACATAATTATTCTGGATAAAACACAACTATGCACTTCAAAAAAAAATAGGAGCATCTTATTTTATCATCTCTTTTTTCTTTTTTAATTGCAGTCCTTGATGTACTTCACTATTCCTCATTCTAACATGAGAATATTATGTATTTGGTCTTCTCTGCTTGAAGTACTACTCGTTCCTGCTTTTCATTATGCCCTTCATCTCCATTTGTTCTCTTATTGATAAAATTGTTTTGCTTCTTTCCTTAAGAGCAAGGATATATCTTTCCATGCCCCACTGTATGTCCTGAAGTTGAATTCTGCTTTCTTGGTGTGTATCTACACTGCTGCTTTGTTGGTTATCATTCTCAGGATTAATTCTCATTATTAACATCATCAAAATCACTTTGGGTGAAATCCTACTTTGTTATAGAGGTCACTACAAAAACTTCACTTGAAAAAGTCTTCAATGGGACAATATGTACTTCTGTTTGTGAAGAGACACATATGAAAAATGTAGCCTTCTACAAATCACTCAACTACTCTGAATTTCTCTCTTTAGAATGCTAAGGTATGATGGGGCACACAAAACTTCACCCACTTGTCAGGATTTAACTCAAACAGGAAAAAAACAGGCATACACTTGATTACTCTACTAATGAGCATCTTGGTGATATAAGTAGCAAAATATAAGTTATTACCTGAGTAGTATTTTCTTTGTTTCTTAACAAGTCCTTAATATTAGAGCAGTCAGGTTTCACTCTGAACATATTTTGTTACATACTCCATAACTAATTACTGTTAAAGCAACATTGTTCTACAGTAACATGGAAATTGAATGCTTTAAAAAACACCCATCCAACATTCTCCGATTCTTCTAACAATGGCTGTCTCTTCTTCATTCCTTCATCATTGCCCTGATCATATAATCTGCTGAGCTTAGATTGTTCTTGTTTTCAAAGGTGCAGATGTTCAGCTTTTCCATGAAAAAGCTATGTTTGCACCTCAGGTTTCACCTTTAAAAATTAAGGCCCTTAATGCTTCTCCACCTTGCAATAATTCACTTTTGCAAAGTTAAATTACTTAACAACTGCAAAATATGCTGAGATCCTGCTGTAAGGAAGTTATGATATGGAAACTGCAAAATGATATTATAATGCTTACAAATGCAGAGAACTGGGTATGGGAACAGAATCAGCAGTTTGGGTGACAGGTCATTTGCAAACAGAATGTGTGAGAGAACAAGGTCTCCAGGGAGAAATTTACTTCATTGTCTGAAGATTTACACCTGCTGGTGCTGCCAGCTGAATAGGTTTGTTCCATGCAAAAATACGAAATGATCTATTATATGACTTTTTATAACTCTTTCAAGTCTTTATTTCAGAGAGAGATGTTATCTGGTTAATATACTTGCTGTTGTAGCAGGATGGGGTGGTGCATTTGAAATATACCAGTTTATGTCAACTGAATCCTTATTGTGGGAAATTCTTGTGACAGGCACTTTATTGTGGCATTATTAATAATGCTTGTTACAATAATATTCTTTTGTTTTGTATGAACCATAGGATTTGGAACTGGATGTCATGCTAGGGCTTCTGCAGAAGATACTAATCAAACAATAGAAAGTCTTAAAGAGAAGCATCATGATTTATTCTCCCTCTGAATGCTAACATTCTTATATGTATTGGCAGACTTTCATACTTGTTGTAATGGTTCTGAAACAACTTTTCAGATTATCTTAATGATCTAATAATAAAGTATTTTAATAGGATTTTTTCTTCCTCTCATGCAGCACTTTTTCTTCTGTTCTTGGTGAAAATGTAAAACTGAAAGTAAGTCTTGCCTGGTTTTTTGTACGTTTCAGTGTTTAATATTGTATGAAAAAAGCTCTCTGATGTAATTGTGCAGAAAATCTGTCTTCCAATTAATATGAACTCTGTAAAAATGCCTGCCTTATTTTTGCAGAGCTCAGTTTTATATTAAACAACCCAATTTTCTCATAAAAAGGATATGTGGAACTAAACTTCTCATTAATTCTCACTGTGTCACTGCTCTCACGAGAGATGCAACTGCCACTCTGAAGCATAAATGCTGTGGGACAATCCCCAGAACAGCATTTAAAAAATTATGTAATAGTAAAATAAATACTTTGTCCATCACTTGGCAGAGTTCTTTCTCTCTGCCCTATCAGTGGCAAGACTTGCTTTCCCTTTCTATGACACCTTTTTCCTGTTTCATTAAAGAGTTCCCTTTGATTGAAAAGAGATTATGTAAAGGGAGTAACAGAGCAAGAAATTGAAAAAGCACACTAGTCCATCCTTATCTTGTAAAATAAACAGAATATAAAGATTGGATCAGATTAGAATTCATAGATTAAATGACTACATAGAAAAAAGCAAATGGTAATTTTCGTTTCTAATTTTAGGGCAGGAAAGTGAAACATTTTATGATAATTAGGATATCATTGAAATACTAAAGGACAACACTAGAAGCTTAGAAGACTGTTGAGAGGAAAACATCTGAATCAAAAATTCAGCTGACTTCTCTTTTTGACATTTTTCTTTCTTTTGAACTAGCCCACACAGAAGTGCCTGCATATAATGGAAAAAATTTGTCCAGAAATCTTCTAATGATGTGGAAAATTGCAATAAAAATATTTGTACCAGTATCAATTGATAGGAAATATAAACACAAGTGTATTAAATAGCAAGAGAATGAGAGCTATAAAAATTGCTGACACCTAGAGGAGCAGGCCATCAAGAGCCTTCTCCATGCCTACCTCCAGTCCTTCAGGACAAGCAGAATCAGAGACAGTGAGTAAATCTTGATGACTCAAAGAGAGAGGCAGGATGGTTGGCTCCTGACACATCCCTGACACTCATCCACAACCAATACCCTCCTAACAAGAACCCTGCTAGTGGGGGGATAGACTGGAAAACTGGTTCTGCTTGTCCTTGCAAGCCATCCTGGGCAGCCTCCCTGGATACTTGCCAGACTACTTACATGCATTCTGGTGCTTGTGTGTACTAAAATGTGAGTATTAGGGGCTGATTCAATGGTATTTTAAAATAAATTAGTATTTCCACTCTTTGAGACCTGAGAGTTCTGAGACCATTCTGTGCACCTGAGATACTGCATCCATTGACCATCAGTGCCACTGATATAAGGATTAGGAAGCACACACAGCCCCATCTGTACTGTGCCATTTTTCCACAAGCAGCTGGAGGCTTCTTGCAGTTGTGGACAAGGAGAGCTCTCCAATCACCTGCCTCATCTGTCTAAAACTGACCTGGAAATTAATTTTTCTGATTTGTGAACAATTGGTTGCTTTCTTTTGTTCTGTGTGGTCTTATGGGGGAAACACCCTGGCCTTTTCCTTATTGTCCTTATCACATTGAAGATCTTTATGTATATCTACAGGTAAACATATAGATGCCTGTAGATAGTCATATACATACATGCCTATGTATGTATGCATATCCTATCTTCCTTATGGGAAGGAAATGGAGAGTCAAATAGAGGCTGCTCTCAGATCTCCTGGGTGTGACACTTTCAAATCACAAAAAACAGCTCATTGTAATGCTGTTGTGGGCAGCATGAAAATGTGTGGTGTGAGCCAACAGCCACATCCTTGGATCACTCAGGTCAGGAAGGAGGAGACTTCAGCCTGTGGCACATGGGTTCCATACAGACCTCAGGATGGAGTCATATGTTTTGAAGAGCACAGCTGGGATGATCTGCACCTGACTCTAAGAATTTTCACCATTGAAGGAAATTATTTCACTTTTTTTTCCTATTTTCTTCTAGGAAATATCCATTAGCCATGGAATTCTCTATGGATTCATATAAAGACAAATGTTTTTCCTATTAATTATTTATTTATTGAAATATCTTTATATTTTGCATCAAACCCAGTAAAGACTTTTACTAAAGAGTTTTCCCAATACTTCATTATAAGGATTTGATTAAAAATCCTCAAATTCTCAGTAATCCATCAATATAAATCAATGACGATAAGACAATACTGCTATCTTAATTATAACTTGGTACCTTCTTCAAATCATGTTAGAATCTCAGCTTTGGCAAGTATATAAACAATTTTCAATGATTCAGATGTCTCCACATTAGAATATGTCATGAGAGCAGTCACAGGACTCTTAGTTCCTGTTAGTGGAATCTTGTGATTTGCTGACTATGTACAATTCTTTTTATTATTATTTGAGTCAGTGAGATTGCTAACCAAGTAATATGAAGCAACTAACGTATAGGAAGAAGCTAATGTCTAAAGGAGACCCAGAGCCTTACATTCATTTAGAATTTAACATCTGTGATGTTCACCTGTGATGATGATCAATTGATGTTCACTTGTGGTGCTATCTGTTCTGATTCATCAAGCCACACCTCTGAGAAATGTCAATGCACAGAAAGGAACAGCATGAAAGTCCTGTTTGACATCAACATCCTCATGATGCTCAAAGTGTTGAGAAAAGATACTGGTGCAACATAGAAGGAGTGCAAAGAACTAAAAAGATCTATCGTGAGAAATATTAATTATGTTGCAACACATCAGTTGGAGGTGTTGAAGTAACTCTAGGACACGTGCAGTACAAGGCTCAGTGGATTAGACTGGTCTATGCTAAATGGAATATTGCCTTGCCCCACTGTGTCACCCAAGGACAAAAAGAGTGCAAAAGAGTTTTGAGTTCACAGTGAAGCAAACTCCTTCCCCAGAGCTTAACTCTAATTCAATCCCCTGCAGTTCATTGTTAAGGTACCTCTCATGCATGATGATTTACTGACCTGTGATGCATAAGGTACCAAAAGAACTCATATTTGACTCAACTCAACTACTTCTTAAACCCCATTAAATCAGGTCTCTTAATCACTTTAAAAATAACTTATCACTCAGTTTTAATTATCCTGTATGGTCTGCAAAATTGATGTCTTGTATTTCAGTGGTACCAACTTGGGATTTTGCAGTTCTTGTATGACATCTGAACATCTTTTTCTTTATTGCTAATCAGTGTTCACGTGTTTTACTATCATATCTGTAAAGTGCAATAAAAAGCCTCAAGAGATAGGTAGGTATTTTTCACAGGCCACTGAAAATCAAATGATAAATTCTAAAGATGGTTTTCTTTTATAAAACTTTTCAGTGGACCTCATCTTCTATGACCTGGGATAGAAAAAATGCTCATTTCTGTGGGTTGTGCTAATGAACTTAAATTTATTACATGATGCATCTGTTAGAAGTATTGGTTTAATCAGCACAAAATGGACCAAACTGTTATTTGAGGGGAAAATCTAATCTCTTTTTGCTACATAAGGTGCAAATTTCTCACCTTCTGAAGTCAGCTTCCTTTTTAGCCACTAGTGAGAAATGGGTGCTTTTACAGATCATGCATTTGACCTGCTTCAGACATAGATTTAGGATCAAATGGTTTTATATCTTACAAGGTGTTTTTCTGGTTTTTTTCTAATTGCTATGGAGTGAGTCTTGAGTGTAGCTCAGCAATAAACATGGAAGAGTAAATTTCAGTGAGATGCAAATCTTCCCAGCAGACTATGAGTGATATAAAGGACTGTATGTCACACGTGATTATGCCATCTTCAGTTATTCTACCTGTCTTTCTGTCGTGGTTCAGACAAATGCTTTGCCTGTGTCATATTGAACTAGAGGTTGCCCTAATGAAAACCACTGCCTGATGCAAAATAATTTCAGTTAAACAATACTGAGCCAAGTACTGAACTTTGGGGGACACTACTAGTGACAGGCCTCCTATTAGACCCTGTGCCACTGATTACGAGCCTCCGGGATCTGCTGTTCAGCCAGTTGTCAATTCACTGCCTGCATATCCACTCCACATCTCCTGAGTTTATCTATGAGGATATTCTTGCTATTTTGGAATACTGGGATGATATTCGCTTTCTTCCAGTCCTCAGGCATCTCTCCTGATCACTACAACCTTCCAAAGATGATTGTGAGTGCCCTGTTTATGGTATCTATCAGCTCTCTCAGCACTCACAGATGCATCTTGTCAGGGCCCATCAGGACTTGCTGATGTTAAGTCTCTGACCCAATACTCCATGACCAAGCAAAAGTCTTCTTTCCAATGTTCTTTGCCCTTCTCTCCTGGGTAAGAGATTCCTGAGTTGGCCTTCTCGGTGAAGACCAATGCAATAAAGGCATCATTTGAAAATATTCTTATAGTATCATGTTGTTGTTCCCTTGGAGAAAACAATGTTGCTCCATGAAAATAAAATGCTGTGAGCCCTGAACTCCAACTCAAATGACCCTTGGGATTCACAGAATGTTCAAGTCACACAACTAGAAATCTGTATCTTATTGCTGACTGTGTTGTCATGGTGACTGCCTTCCTCTATTGATACTATGAGAATGGCTCTAAAAGGAGCTCTCACAGGATGTTTCTAAAAGGTCAGCAATGCTCTTGGTAGTATAGAGTCTGGAAACCGTGTCTGTCAGTAGTCCTTACTTCAGTGATGGTTGGTGGCATAAAGCAGAGCTTGTTTGGGAAACTGACCACCAGAGCAGTTTTCACTTTTAATTTTGCAAGGCACAGTCCTTGAAACCTCAATATGTGTGACACTTGAAATACAGACTTCTGCTGTTGAAAAGAAAGTTGCAGAAGTTCAGCTGTCCTTCTGCCCTTGTTACATACTTGACAAAGTCATACCTGTCAGGTTTATGTCTTTTTTCTCTCCAGTGTCAGAATGTGAGAGAAGTGACCTAATCCTGAGATAATTTCTTCAAATCTTGTGGATGTACTTTCAGAAAATAAAGATAATTAGCCATCTTTTACATAATGAGATATTCAGGTTTTTTTCTCCCTCAGCAGCATTTGAATAGAGTATATTACTAATTAGCTAAGTTAGTGCCTTTCTGTGAAAGCAGACTATCTTAAAATTAGGTGATGCTTTTCTCTCAAATGTTCATGTTTAATTTTCAGTGTGGACTTTCTAATCTCATAGGTAACCCAGAACCAAAGGCAATAAAGGGATCTTAAAAGTGTCATTTTTGTATGTTTTGAGTCAAGCTCATGCAACACATTTTACCAGCATAAACACAGCAAGGAAAGCCAGCATGTAAGCAACAAGGTTCTAAGCATTAGACACAAAGGTATTCAGGGAAAGAAACAGTAGTTACACTCAGTAAATATGATGCAGTCTCAGACTTGTTCAGTGTCTGTAGGGTAAAGAGTTTACCATGTCTTTGTGCCATATGTATGGTTAGAAACCAAAACATCAAATTTGTATCCTTTTTTAGTGATTTGAAGCCTTTTGAAGTGTGCAAAGGTGTTGTAGCTACTTTACTAGGAGCCTAGAAAGCAGTAAGACAAAACCAAGGATTCCTAAGGTAAGGATTCTAGAGAACAATACTAAACCTAAGAGTGTGAGTAGTGAGATTTCAAAGGAGCCAGATCTGTCTCTGTAGTCTCCTTTATCCTTTCTCATGCATGTCACACTGACTCATAAACCCTCCTTCAGACTAAGGTTGAGACATTTTCTGTGGAAGAGGCAACAGTATCCAGTACTTCTTCTGCAGGGTCTCCTGATTCTTGTTTGAACTTCTACATACAGCTGTAATCTGAATAAACCAGACTCATCATCTACTTTGCTGACAGGTGTATTCACTAAAAGTTAATAAACAATGCAACTTAAATTATTGCTATAGTTTGCAGATAATTGTTGGCTATGAGGTTGATAATTGTGAAATCCATATGGCCTTTTTGCACTCATTATATTAAATGTTTCTTAATGATTACTCACTTTTCTTTATGTATATCCTTGTCCTTGTACATTATGACTGATACCAATAGTCAGCGAGCTTTCTCATGATAGTTTGTGAGTAAACACAGATCCAGAGCAGTCCTCAAAGAAAGAGGGTAGATCTAAACCTCACTATTTCTAAAGGAATTTAACATGTGTAGTTAATTTGTTTAATCTTGTGACAACATTTGCTGAAATGTTTATTTACCTCAGAAGAACTTTCACAACAGTGACTTCATGTGAGATGGATGATAGAAAGCACTAAATCATTTAAATAATTATTGCTACAAGTACATCAATCAGAGGCTTCTCAACAGAAAAGGTGGTTTCCTTTATTTCAAACAGTTCTTTGTATCTTTTTAGAACAATGACCAAGTACATAAACTAACATATTCCATGTTTGTGACTAAACCCACTTGCATAGATTATGAATAAATTATTTTATTTTCATATGCTTAATATATTAAAGAGTTTTTAGGCAGCTAGAAGATGATCTAATAGCAGTGTATAAGAGAGACTAAAAACCCTGAGGTAAAAATAAAAGTAAGAAATCTGTTGTATTGGATTTGCTTCATTGCCCTCTGTGGCACTGAACTCAATTCCTTTTATAATGAAATTCAAATTAAAATTTGCAATATTCAGGGAAGAGCTGATAATCCAAATTCAGATCTCCCATTCAGAAGGAGGGAAATAGATACCCCAAAAAAATGCAAAAGGAAAAATTAAAAAACTGGAGTATAAAATTTTAACACAGATTTGTGTTACTATCATTTGCGGCAAAAAGTCTATCACCTTGCAAAAAAAAAAAAAAAAAAAAAAAAGTTGAAAACATATCTCAAATGAAAGAATGAAAGCATACACATGCTCTGTGGAGTTCTTAATTTTCTAGAAAATAAAAAATAAAAATAATTTAAAAAAAAAATTTGACTTTTTACACCAGCCTTGTAGTTGATACTAATTGGCAAAATTCTACCCTCACCGAGCAAGAGTAAGTAAACTGTTAATTCATCAAAGGCAAGCAGAGTCCTACCTAAGATTTTTTTGTGTTGCAGATAAAATGTATCATTTAATGTTTGAGTGCATCTAAGGGTCTTCAGTTCTGTTCATGCTCAGCACTTCACAGATGTGATTTATCTTTGCAGGGGGCAGAACATCTTTTATTTTAAGGAAGCTATTGCATCCTTCTTGCATCACTTGTTCTACAGTCAACCAACTGACTTAAACACATCTTTATCTACTGGTTTGTAGATCCTTAGATAGCTGGTAGGCAGGTGAATAGAGTCTTTGTTCATCCTCTTCTCTTTTTCAATGGGATGCTGTCCTCTAGATGCTGCTCAATTATCTACAGCATTTATTTCTATAGATCAGTATTCCATTTATGCTCTTAGCAGTCATTCCCTTTAGAACCAACATCTGTGAAAAGAGGTCACAAGATCTGTGGGGCAGATGACAGATCTCAGTGTTATTACAAAATATTTGCCTTTTCTGGAGAGCTGACTTTTTCTAAAGACTTCAAAAGGACAGAGTTCATTCAAAATAATGTAGGATCAGACTATATATATATATGTGTGTGTGTAAAGACATGGATTTTTGACAAATGCAGCCAGTAACAAGAAGGTATAAACAGATTGGCCATTTGTGTGCTAATATTAAATGCCATAAAATTAGAAACGGGAAATGTCCCTTTTTCAGATTAAAGCACGGGATTTTAAGTCAGTTTTTCAGAAACTGTTAAACATCCTATAGCCACAGAATTATATAGGTTAAGACCATCAAGTCCAACCACTAACCCAACACTGCCAAGTCCACACTAAACCATGTATTTTAAGCACCACATCTACACATCTTTAAAATACTTCCAAGGATGGTCTCGCAACCACCTTCCTGGGCAGCCTGTTCCACTGCCTGAACATTCTTTCCATGAAGAAATGTTTCCTAACATCCAAGCAAAACCTTCCCAGGGGCAACTTGAGACTATTTCCACTTGTTCTATCATTTGTTACTTGGAAGAAGAGACTGACTCCCATCTGGCTACACCCTCCTTTCAGGCAGTTCTAGAGAGTGAGAGGGTTCCCTCAGAGCCTCCAGGCTAAACATCCCCAGCTCCCTCAGCTGCTCCTCACAGCACTTGTGCCCCAGACCCTTCCCCAGCTCCGCTGCCCTTCTCTGGACACGCTCCAGCCCCTCAATGTCTTTCCTGCAGGGAGGGGCCCAGAACTGAGCACAGGATTTGAGGTGTGGCCTCAGCAGTGCCCAGGACAGGGGGACGGTCACTGCCCTGGTCCTGCTGGCCACACCATTGCTGACAAGCTCAGATGGGTACACAGGCACACTGCTGGCTCATATTCAGCCACTGCTGTCCAGCACACCCATCTTGGGGTTGGACAATACCCTAGGGCATCTACAGTGTCACAAGTCACCTAAACTTGCATAGCTTAATCACTCACTAACCAGACCATGGAAAGCTAATGGGACTCTTGTGGTCTTGGGGCATAATTTCTAATATAGTCTGGATGTCCCATGTACAGGGTCACCAGGCACCAAGGTTTAGAGATTTGAATGTCTCCATTTTCAATATATAGAAGGGAAAGAAAATGAACAGCCTCTAAAGGCATTGGGTAAAGCCTAATATTTTCCTTGTTCCATTGTCTTTTTGGATGTCATTCTTTTCTTCTCACAGTCTGTCTGGAAGCAGTAGTTCACAGGAGATTTCCACAAATGGACATGTTTTAAACTAAACCTTGACCTTGATTTTTACTGTGATTTTGCTCTCATCAGGATGAGAATATTTTTCTAAGGAAAAAAAAAATAAATTCAAAAGTACCGAAAAGACTTGTAGCAACAATATTACAGTGTGGCTTCCAACAACTTGACCAAAAACTATCAGAAACCACAATGCTCCTATGAATAACTTCAGTTTAGATAAACTATCCGTACTTTTTAGGAGTATCTATAAAGCATTTGCATGGACCATTTTTATTCAGTGCCTAAGCGATGTTCTGATGGATATCTGCTGATAACAATTTCTTCTTGTTGCAGGACATTCATGGTTCAGTGATGGTGAATGACCTCATGGCTGAGCAGTCCTAACTGCTTTCCAGTGCAGAGAAATGTGGCAAGGTTAGCATGGGAGAATCAGGGTGGCTAAGTAATTCAAAAAATATGACATTTTAAAGATACTCTTTCCATGCATATGCCTTAGCAGAATAGTTTGGGCATATATATGATGCAGATAATGGATGGTCATTTACAGAGTTTGCACATAGGTCTTCTATGGTTAAAAAATGTTCTTATATTCTGAATCTAGGCCTCCAGGTTGCTAGTGCCTCAGGTAAGACTGTTCAATGAAATGTGCACTTTTATGTCTGAGTGAAAAAGGCCTAAGTTAATTTAATACATATTGCTGCAGAATGAAGAGAGGCTATGCTGCTGCAGAAAGCAGGAATAGGACTCTTCAGTGGGGCTTCTTCTTGCTTTTACACTTTGCAGTTTTTACATCAATATAAATTCACTGATTCTAAAATCTTATTTACAGTGATCAAAATGAGAGAAGCCGTCAGTTGCTTCTGATATGGAATGTCTCAATATTGTTAGTGTTTGCTTTCACTCCTTTTTAATTGAATAGCTGCATGGATGCTTGAATACATCTCAGACCTGTTTAAATTAATCTTTTTGTCTGATGCAATTTTAGAACTTAGAGGAAAAGATCATCACATGATTTTGAGAAGCATTTAAAAATCATCCATCTCTATCTTTACCATAGATAGAGAAGCTCCTTATAAACGTGGGTGTCTGTCATGTAGGCACTGAAAGAAAAAATGAGTACAAAGTGGTGATTATTTCTTTTTAATGCTTTGAAGCTCTCACTGCTAGCAACATACAGGCTTCCTCTTGTTGTTAACGTCTGTCTTTTCGTGTTTGAACAGTTTGTTTTACAGAAATAGATCTAGGTTCACAGCACATTTCTTCATAGACTCTCATTCTCAATACATATTAACGCCAAGTCAAACACAGTATTATGTCACTTATAATACCGTAAAGTATTTATGCAGAATATTATGAATCAGAGAAAATGAGGTTGTAGGATTTTATGTTTGTATCAGGGAAACTTGTGCTTTATCAGGCAATGCTTCCAAGACAGGTATTTTTCACATCTCTTTAATTTTGTGACATCATTCCTCTCTGACAATTAAATGCTACAGTTTTCTCATAATGAATGACTAAAATGGAAGCCAAGTGTGGTTGAAATGAGCACTATAGATTGGTGAGATTATAGAAATGAAAAGGAGTTGATCACCTATCCCAAACAAATTTGTGTTGGTAATCTGGTATCTTTTCATTAATGACTGAGATGTCTCTGAACATGATGTGCAGTTTTATTATGACATAAAAATACTGAGCAAAATTCAGGTTAAAATAATAGAGAAAACAGAAAAGGGGGACATACTGAAGTAGTTGTGGAAACTGGTAAGCACTTCAGAGCTCCACTTGTTTATAAGAATCAACAAGGAGCTGGAAAGGGCAGTAATGCCTTTACATTCAGGGAATGCAATTCAGGTATGAACAAGCTGATATTCATAGAGTTTTCCAGTTCTTATTGCATTGTTATCTGCTCCTTACTGCAAATATATACCCTCCTGTACTTCCATTTGAGAAATGAAACAGTGAGTGGGAAAAGGCAGTGCATTTCGTCGAAGCATGAGAATTAGTCAGATGCTTCAACATTCTCTCAGACTGATTTATCTCTACAATTCTGTGCAAATCATTACCATTTCATATTTTAGTGAGCCTACCAGTCCGTAAAGACTGCAATATTTTCTCATTTCACAAAGATGTTGCATATATTCATTTGTATGTATAAAATATTTTTACAGATAGCGCAGCTATTATCTTTGCTTAAAAATGAACCTGGTATTTGCCTTTGAGAGAGAAAAACCTTTCTGACCAAATCCCTAGAGAAATTTTAAGTTCCTGGTTTTGTTTTACTGCTTTGATGCTTTCAATTTCTAAATAATTAAAATGTCATTAACAAAAAAACCTTCATCAGTCTGAAATACTACCTACAGTCATGATTTGTCTGGAACGATCTCACAGACCACATTTTTTTGTATTTTAAATGAATGCAGAGTTAATGTAGTCTCTTAGAATAAAACAAAGTAACTTTGATTGTGGCTGCAAAAACCTGATTTGCATTTCTTTATGCAAAGCCAAATCTCCCTCTGAACTTGTTAGTTCCTCTACTGCCCTCCCAGGAAGCTCTATCTTTACCAATACAGAGCAACGTGCCACATATTGTGCTTTGTATTGCAGTCTGCACATTCTTGATGATTAATGCGACACACACACAAAAAAAATATTAGAGTGTAATAAATTAAAATTTAGTATTATGGAATTTATAATGCTTAAAAAATAAATAAGCATACATAATGTCTCCTAATTACTTGCCAGTTGCATTGAGCCAATCTGCAGTATGAGCTGTTATTACTCCTCTGCAAACAAAGACCAATGGACACAGAAAGTTCTTTCAAATCAGTTGTGTGCATCCAAGATATCCCAGGTGTCCCCATTATCATCTACATCACTGCCACAGGACTTTTATAGCTTCCTGTGATGCACCTGGTAGACCACTGTCAGAAGTGAGGCCCTGACCTCCATGAACTTCAAGTCATGTTTATTTTGTACATTAGATAAATCTGTCTTCAGTTTAACACTCATTCTGATGTAAAACTGCAGAGATCCAAATGGAATTAGAGTGAAACAGTAGCTGGTACCTCTTCACTACTTTCATTGGAGATAAGACAGGCATGAGAATTAGGACCTCCCTGCTATGGATCTCTTCACGTATTTCCAAGACAAGCTCATGTAATGTTTTCTGACTTTTATACTTGCTCCAAATTTTGATACTGAGCCGACTGACCAGGAGTGAAAGGACTGCATCATGTAACAAGAATTATTAAAGAAAGAAGCAGAAAGTACTAACAGCTTATGGCTATTTTATAGTATTTTTTCCTGGAATTACAGAAGCAGTAGTCATATCTCAGAGTGGATATAATTGAAGTCTGCAAGCCATAATAGTAAAAAGTATGATACTACCATCACTATGAGCCAAATTTAGAAATTGTTTAATTCTTCTTCTATAAGCACAAATAAGATGACACAGATGAAAATTATTCTGATATAGAGATATTTACAAGTGGTCAGACATTTTATTTGATTCTATGACTGTTTGATTGGTGGACCTGATTACTAAAATAAGTTGCAATAGCTTTGATATCTAAATGTTTTCCCAGGTAAAGGTCACATATGTCATTGTCCCAGACAGTAATTTAGAAATTTTAACTATACCAGGAATGTTTTTATTAAAAAACTCCCAGCAAAAGAAAACCACAAATACCCAAACAAAAACCCAAACTCCAATAAGCCAACTCGTGAAACAGAGGTTTTGAATATGTGGTAATATTTTGGTCATTAGAAATGGGAAGGTACAGACTTGTGAAATAAAAGTCAAAGAAATTTTTATATAGAATAGAAACTCACTAGCTTTGATGGCCTTATTTAGATTTCCATTTTACACCTGCAGTAATACAACAAGTAATTTTGGGGAAAATTTATGTAGAGTTAAGGATTTGCTGATTCACTAGAGAATTATTCTAGTACTATGTCAGTGTAACATGGTGTTGCAAAGACTCAATATTTACCTTTTAAGTGTAATTAGGCAGTTACATATCCAGATTAGATAAATGCTATAAAAAGTTCTTGAGGATGTAAAAACCTGCTCAGTTTGGATCTGTAAATTTCCCTAAAGGAACACAGAAGGTAGATCATACTTAAATATCCACCTCTATCTTCTGCATTTACATCCAAACTCAGAGCTAGGTGATAATTTACAGTTGCAATACTCTAAATCAGTTTTAAAAACTATGGCTGTGGCCATATGGTGGATATTTACTCTATTACTTTAATAGAATATTATCTGCTGAGTTGAATTTCTCATGTGATACCAGAAACAGTGCCCTAACATGATGCTCAGAAGCAAAGCATGGGGGTTTTTGTCTGATGATTTTCCTGAAGTGATATGAAAATAGGATACAAATTAGCTATACTCATACTCCACATAAAATTTCCCATATGCTGGATGATGCCATGGAGGTGAGAGTAGGGGAGGGCAGAAGGAGGGTAGGGTAATTTGAGAAAAAGGATTTTGGTTCTGTTAAGTCTCTTCTCTAAAAAAGCTTTCCTTTGCCCTCTTCAGTGAGAGCATATGAAACCTTCAGAGAATTTCATGAACAACATGGCCACATATATAGGCAGAAGGTCTGGCGTTCACAAACAAAGATCAGAACTCCCTGGAATGATATGAACTTTTTCTATATTATAAAACTTTATATATATTATATAAAAACTTTATATATTATATGAACTTTTTTATATATAAAATAGCAATGACAAATCAAAAACGTGCAGTGTTTCCTTATTAGCTCATTATCAATGAATTTGGATTATGAAAGAATAGTTTGATAGGAATACAACTGTATTTGCATTAAATGAAAGTTTGTAGAAGAAGCATTTCTGATGGTTTATAGTTTCATCAATATGTTAATAGAAAGTCAGCCAGGTGTGCTATTTTTCTTTCTATTGCCTTGGAAGTTATGCTTTAGAAAACTGTACTCAAATCAACATTTCCATTTGGTACTTGAAAAGCACATAAAATTAGAAGAGAAGGAAGAGACAGAAAACCTGTTGTATCCAGTTTACAAGAGCATCTTGCCATTGATTTATGTCTCTGCTTTTTGAAAGGGTAGTTTAAGATCTGTCCTTGAAAACATAGCTCATATCACACTGCCAAGTATTTTCCAAATATTAAGAAATGTGTCTTTTGTCACTGCTATGAAATCAGTTTTCATTTCCTGAAACAACATACAGAAATATTCAGTATTAGGCAGTTTAGGGCACGTAATCAGACTTGATGTCTTCTATGATTTTTGCAAATTGTCTAACACAGTCACAAATTAGCTGCTGAATTCCAAATGAGAACCACTATTTCATCTTGAATTTCAACTCACAATAGACTTGCTTCTGGTATAATTCCCTGGGACAATATTTAAATATATAAACATTTGTGTACATACAAAGAGACATACACATATATACATAATATAAAAATTGTAATATGTTTGTCTTGACATGTTTTCCAATTTAGTAATTCTATGAAAATGAAAAATATTTACCTCTTTCCAATCTGTAGCTGCTCCAGATTCAGCATGGTAGTCCTCGGGTCTCTTGAGCTAAATAGTTACTACAAAAACAACTGAAAAAATTCTGACAGGTTAAGTTTTATGGATAGTGTTATAACTAGTTTTTTGTCTCTGAGAAGAATGTGTAAATATTGAAATAGCTCTCCTGTGAAAATTGTTAATAATTTCACACGTAGTTTTTTTTTTTTTCTGATTGGGATAGCAAGTTTGACACTTATTTTTGCAGGTTTGCTTTTCTTTTTTTTTTTAATTTGTCAAATTTTTTTACACTATCAGAAAACAGAAAGTTCTGAAAAATGGTTATATCTTGATGTTTGTGATTATAGTAAAATACTTGCATATTTGAAAATCAGAGCAGCTTGGGTTGCGATTAACTGATGTTTCCACGGTCCTATAATATCATTCTGATGACTTAGCCACTTCCTGGCTAAGTTTTGTTGCATATTATCTGTTTGAAAGGTATAATCATATGATTTTCATCATGTGTTGCTATTTCAGACATGAAAAAGTGGTGATATGTCATGGGAAATGCAATCCATTCACAGAGCTATTTCTGTCTGAGGGAGTGAAGAGTGCTTGAGTTATAACCCCTGTGAGGTCCTGCAGCAACAAATCCCAGACTGAAGCTAATGCAGATTACAAATAAAATAATTCCATTAATTTCAAAAGACCTCAAACTTTTCTCATTCTAGTTGATCTGACCTTTTTTTTTTTTTTCTTCCTAACAGCAAAAACAGTTTTCTTGGAGAAATTGTTTGCAGAAATTGCATTTTCATGTTTTTAAAAAAAGTTAATCACCAGATTTTTCTGTGAATCTATAATAAACCAAGCCCTTAAAATAATTTTTGAAAGCACTTTGCTTCTGGATGTTGAATTTTGACATGAAACTTTATCAAGGTCCTGGTGGTTTGTAACAGCACAAGCTTCAGGGGCAAGCCAAATGAACAGGAGATGAATGGACCCACCTGGGATGTGTGAAGGTGTGTGTAATGAAGTCCAAAGTGAAGAGCAGCAGGCTCAGATGTGCACAAGCTGTTTCTGAGTCCCTGAGCTTTATGTACAGCTAGGCACTGGACAAGATAATTGTGCCTGCTGTGCAGCTGGAGGTGGGATTTGACAGCCCCCACGCACACAGCTGAGCGGTCAGCCCTTTCCCAGATGAAAGACATGGAACCTGAATGCTAATTACCAGATTCAACCTGCTGTAACAGCTCCCAGAAGGGGCTAACAGGTATCTATATACACTCCTCTCTTGTTCTGAAGAAAATTCTTTTTTCCCAGTTATACAGACATATGTCAAGCCCTGGTTCTTCATTCCTGCAAGGCCCCCTCACCCAGGGGGACAGGCACCTGTCTGTGTCCCACAGAAGGCAAAGAGGAGCTCCTGACTGTACTTTGAGGGAGCTGTGGCAGTTCCAACCTACACCTGTGGTGATGGTTCTGCTGCAAGCCAGTCCTGCCCAGGCCTGGCCACAGCCCTCCTGACCCACAAGCTGATGTCCCATGCCCATGAACATCCTGGGGCTGCCTGATGCTGATTCCCTTCACCTGGCTTTATTCTGGTGCATGTTCATGGGAGGCCTTTATAGTGCCCTGATGTCTCCCACCAACTGCTTCCCAGGTAGCTGGAGAAACTGCCTTGGCAACGTTAATGAACTCCTTTCCTTTCTCCTCAATGTAAAAACCCAATGTTTTTTGTTGTTTGGCTGCATACTGTAGTTTGTTGAGATTGGATCCACCCAAGGGTACTGAGAGAACTGGCAGAAGAGTTCACTTGACACTTTCCCTCGACACTTTCCCTCATTTGTCTGTGGTCCTGGCTGACCATGGAGGCCCCAGGCAACTGAAAATTAGTATATGTGATGCCCATCTACAAGTAGGGCTGGAGAGCAGATCCAGGGAACTACAGACCTGTCAGCCTTACCTTGGAGCTGAGGAATGTCATGGAGCACATCATCCCGAGTCACCTCACATGGTATGTGCAGGACAACCAGGTGATCAGGCCTAGCCAGCATGGCCTGGTGAAGGACAGATGCTGTTTAAACAACTTTATCTCTTTTAATGACGAGTTGACCCACTTAGTAGACAAGGAAAAGGCAATGGATGTTGTCTGCCTGGAGTTTGGCAAAGTCTTTGGTGCCTTTTCCCACGGCATTCTCCTGGAGAAACTGGATCCTCATGACTTGGACAAGTGCACTATTTGCTGGGTAAAATATTGGCTGGATTCCCAAGCCCAGAGAGTGGTGCTGAATGGAGTTACATCCAACTGGGTTACAAGTGGGGTTCTCCAGGGCTATGTTTTGGGTCCAGACCTGTTTAATACCTGTATTGATGGCTTGGATCAAATGCATCCTCAGCAAGTGTTCAGATATCACTAGAAGTGTCAATCTGCTGCAGGGTGGGAAGGCTCTGCAAATGAACCTGGACAGGACTGGATCCAACACTCAAGGTGGAGTGTCACGAGAGCAGAATAGAGAAGCAGAATCACCTCCCTTGAACTGCTGGCCAAGCTTCTTTTGATGCTATGAAATTGAATGTTAGGAAAATATATTGAATGTTAGGAAATAGTTCTTCCCCGAAATAGTTGTCACATATTGAAAGAGGCTGTCCATGGAAATGGCAGAGTCTCCACTCCTGGAAGTGTTTAAAATATATGTCGGTGTGGTACTCAGGGATGTGGTTTAGTGGTGGGCTTGACAGCGACGAGTTAACACTTAGTTTAACAGTTGGTCTCAGTGATTTAAAAGGTATTTTCCAAATGAATTGATTCCATGATTCCTCGAGTCTATGATTTGCATTCAAAGCAATTCACAGCTTCAAGATGTTTCTCACTTGAAAATTATTTATCCAATTTGCATGCTTTTTCATGCCAGTATTACACACTACTGAATTGTATACTAGTAATGCCCACATATACTGTGCTGACCATGAAGCAGACAAAGCACTGTCCTATTCACTAAAATACAAGGAATCCAAATCCACAATTTGCTTTTCTGTATCCTTTATATGATGTCTCAATTTATCATTGAAGCTCTATGTTACCCTGAAATGACTCTCTTAAAATCACATGTAGCTTGTTGAGTAGTTTACACAAACTGTTGTGCCATTTTTAAATATAGTTTACAAATTTAAGATATGAAGTGAGATCTTGATTCATATTTAATTGCTAGAAAATCAAACAGTGTAAATGGCCTTAGTAAATATTTTAGACATATTAAGAAAAGCAAAAAGGGGAAAGAAGACAAATACTGATAACTGGTAAGAGCTTTTATACTACACTTGACATGTATTTGAATATCTTTCCCAGTTTCTGTGCTTATAAGCCACCAGTAGGTGGTTAATATTATAAATTATTCTTTACTAACATGAAGAAAAAAAAGCACTTTAGATTTGTCAAATTGATTTTTTATGATTAGACAGGGAAATACTGCTGCTCTGTTACTGGAAGGACCCAAGCAAGACATGCATATATGATTGAAATCCTGTTCATATAGTCAGTCTCCAATGTGTTATACCAGTATTTAGAAGACTTATTTGTTCATACATCTTCTGCATTTCTAGTTGTCTCCCACAGACTTTCCAAACCTCCTGGGTTTTGTCATGGTAACAGCTTAATTTATCTCATTTCAGCCTGTGCGATGAAAATTTGACAGAGAACTCTCTACAGTGCCACCAAACATGTGTTTGCTTTTGTATTCTGAGCTTATACCTCTGACAATATAGAAAATTTTCAAATTCCTTTTTTGATTTACCAAACTGAATTAATAGGAAAATTGGTTAAAATGGACATTGTGAAGCAATTTTGCCCCATTTCCTTCTTAGATTTGGTATTGTAAGGCCTAACATAGCATTTAGAACAGTATTTTGAAATAAAAGTTTTCAATTTTTTCTTGCTCAACAGACAAGAGATTTAGCATTCATTAAAAGCATACTGGAATAAGGAGATACCAGGCAGGTGTGACAAATACCCAGATCCATTCTAAACTAAACTCACCTTGGGAAGGTGTAGGCAGAAAACTTTGGGAAAATTAATATATCTGTATGCCTTCAGTGTCCAATGTTTGCAACAGACTTTGTTGTTGAATTTTGCACTGAATTCCACTTAAGTCCATACTTTAATTTTACATATTACTACTGGAAAATACTTTGAAAAAATAATTACGAACTAAGAAATTTTAAAAATTTATATTTGCAGGAAGAGGTAGTTAGTCCAGCTGTTCCAGCAATATTTTCCATGTAAAAAACTGACCTTTAAAATGAAGCCTGCTATTTGCTATTACAGAACTGGGCTGTTGGAAATACTAGTTTGAATTACTTAAGTAAGAATTATTAGAAAAAACAGATTTTTGGCCAAAATTGCTGATCAGAATGAAAGCCAACTGAGCTTACTAATCTTACCATGATGATTTCGTACAAGAATATCACTTCTACAATCTAGTTTGTTTTTTAATTTGACGGGGCCCACTGTCTGATGTATAAAAAAAACCCTGAGAGATCTAAAGAATTAAAAAGCTAGGGATTGTTTCCATGTGTATGCATGAGAATGCAGATTACAAAACCTTTCTGTGGTCTCTGTTATTGGCTCTGCTTTCACAAGCAGCTTCTTCAGAGAAGAAACTCAGGCAAATTATTACAGTTGAAGTTTTTTCACTGACACAAACACACACTACACTTTTTAAGAATCCTCACCTTTGGTCGGTATATTCCTTTTGTCTTGGGAGACACTCATTAGCCTCTGCCTCAGTGAGCTAGGTCAAAGCTGATCTGAAGTCCGAGAAAAATATTCAGCCTGGGTGGAGATAAGAAACCTGTTCATAATTTGCAAACAAAAAAGAGCAAAATGTGTCATCTTACTTGATATAAAATGTTGTCCCACTCAGCACTTAGCACAGATGCTCCCTGAGTGAGTCATTTATGCAATATACTATAAACACAAATCAGTTTGTTTCTTGGAAGAGGAAAACACAGAAAGAAACTTGAGCCTGTTCATATTCACAGAGTTCATATTCCATTTCTATTTTGAAAGTTTGGTCTGTATAAGGTTAGCAGAATTAGGACCAAATTATAAAAGAGCTGGTTTGTTATTGAAGTTTGTCTTGCATTAGCTACTCAGACCTGAAGGACATGCCAAATGTTTTTTAAAATATTGGATATATCTTTTAATTAAAATTTGTTCTGAGTCTCTTTCTGCTCACTTTTCTAGGCTTTGGTTCAGCAAAGCACTTAAACATGTGCCTGGTTTCAATCCCATCAAGTAGTCTCATGGCAGCCAAGTGAAACAAGCATATGGTAACGAATGTGCTTAAGAGAACAAGTGTGCAATAGTTTTGCCTATAAGCACACAAAGCAACTATGTATCAATTTCTGTTTTAATGCATAGTGTTCTTCTGTTTTCTATCTTCCTTAAGTTCTTTAATCATCCATTTAAAAATAGCATATCAAAGTATGTTACAGAAATATGCGATCAGACCGATGCCAAGTCAGTTTCAATTAAAAAAATGAATTTTTATGTTCAGCTGAAAACAAGACACTTGAATTTGTTGATAGTTTATAAACTGTTTAGTAAACAGTTTATTCTGAAATTTGCACATGTACTTAACAAGTTGTGCATTATAAAAGTTGGAATGGTTTGGGATTTTTTAATTAAATATTAATTAGATCTGCTAAATGGCTTGGAAAGAATCAGCAGACTTCTTTATCCTCTGCTTACACTTTTGTGCTAACAAACTAGCTATTGCTAATCTGAAACTGGAATGACTGACCAGAACCTGCTTTTGGAGAAGCAATACATTATTTTTCATGATATGGATAGAGCCTCTGGATGGTTGCTTCCACAGAAAATTAGCTCCCATTTTGAGAATAAAGTCTCTTTATAGCATATAGATGTTTTACTCCTTCTGAGTACTACCTATGCTTACAGAATTTCTCAGTAACAAGAAACAGAGGCAGTGATGCTGCAGCCCTTTTACCCTCCAATAAAAATTGCTGAAAGCTCAGGATTTTACAGGGTTTCAAAGTTATTATATTCTGTCCCTGTAGAAAATTCACAGCTTTTCCACTCTAGGGTTACTATACAAGCTAGCACAATATTCCATATTCTGTGTTGAATTTGTGTCAACTTCAGAGTGAAATCCATGCACATTGTAGGCTTTTCTCCACTGAGCATTGGAATCTGTGCATGGTATAAGCCAGGGCCTGATCTTTTGATCTTTGAGCTTTCTCAGTGATGAAGACTTATTTTAACTCCAAGGAACTCATTTTCACTCCAAAGCATCGCCTTGCTTTAGGTCAGTGGGGAAACCACCAAACTGGGTGAAAGCTGGCCTATTGTAAAAAGAATCACTTAGTCTCCTCAAAGAAGGGTCTTTGGAATTTGCTATATCAACACTTGACTGAAATATTTGAGTGTCTTTAGGGTGTGTTTTCTGTCCAAGACGTTGGTATGTACTTATTTGTGAATGTGTGCATTTGTGGAAGCGCATGCTTAGTTGCTGCAGAATGAATGGGTAGTTGAGATTCTTTGAGTATAGGAATGCACAACTTGGAATCATGCTACTGTCTTCTAGGTCTGAATGAAGTTTTTACAGAGTTATTAAATTATGTTGAGGTGACTGGGGGGCTTTCTAGCATTTTAAACTACTAAAAGAACAGAACACAAAATTAAGGCTAAAGCTTTCTCTGATTTCATATCATTACATATTCTCATTGCTACCCAATATAACTGCAATTTCTTTCTGCAAAGTTAACATTATAATATAGCTCACAGAATTATTGTTTTAAAAAAGCCCCTATAAATGTTGTACGCTATATTTACTATGGAAATCGAAATTGCAAAGGTTTCTAAATCTCCCATACCCTCACATTATGCATTTTCTTTCTGCTAGGTTGAAATACAGGAAACCACTTTCGAATATGCTATGAATGAGAAATACTCCTGATGAAATGAGACTATTATATGTGCCTGCAGACTTGGAGGATAGATTGCTGCTAAATGTAGTGAAGGTCAGAACTGAAAAGAGAGTATTTTGTTTTGTACGAGTGGATACCAACTTCTAGGAGCGTCACTTAATTGGCCACTGTTGATTGTCCTGATAATGAATCAGTGGCATTGTTATAATAATGGAGAGCAGCAGGTAAGAGTGAGGGGGTTGGAAATCTATACTATTTTAGTATCTTGAAGTCGGTTGCTAAGCACTAGCCTGATGCGTAGAATGTATTTTATGCCATTCTGAGCAGAAAGAGATAAGAAATTGCATATTAAAAAAAATGCAGTTGCTGTTTATAGAGTCACAATTATTGGAGATGATCTAAATATATGATGCTTATAAGAGCTTGCTCAAAAAAGTAGATTGCAAGATAAAGAAAATAACTCCTTTACAGTATATCAGAACCCTCAGCAGTTCTATGAGTCTATGGTTGAAGTGAGAGGTAGTAGTAGAAATAGTGAGCATAGTTAATTGCTGTTTAAATACAAACAATTATTTTGTACATGTTTTTCTTTCAGAGAAAGTTGACCAATAGTTATCCTGTCTTGGGACAGACTCTTCAGGTACTTTCTTATAGTTTTGGAAAATCCAGAGGAGCAGTGTCATGATTGACACTGTAGAGGAGAATAGGAAACAACTATTCACGTTTTTTCACAGCACAGCAACTAACAGACATGAAATTAAATTATGGGGTAGCAGGCTTCAAGCAAACAAAATAAGTTAATTTTGTGTGGTATTCATAATTAAGTTGTCCAGCCTACTGCCACATGGTACTAGCAATGCCAGAGGCACTGATGAGTTCAAAAAGTAATAAAAGAAATTCAGAAAATAAAATCCCATTAAAACCTATTTAAAAAAGTATCTCTGAGTCTAGAATGACCTAATTTACAGACTGAGAGTTCATCTGAGAACTACCCCTTATGGTTGCCTCATGCTTATTTTATTTATCTAGGTTTTTCTTACACCACACCACACCACACAGGCTCCTGGACCAGGTGAAACTCTGATCTGACTAGGCATAATCACTCGTGTTTTCTTATCTATTTTAAAAGTCTTTATGTTAACTTATGATGACATGATGGGACAAAATTTCTATTTAGGTTTGTTCTTGACTAGATATTGCTCTGATACTGCAATAGGATTTTTAGAGACCCCCTGTTTAGTCCTTCAGACCTGGATTTAAGAAGCTCACAAGAATATGAACCAGAATACTAAAAATTTTATCTTTCTTATAGGTTGATTATATGGCTAATGCAGACAAAGTTTAGACTTTTGGTGTTACACCACATTGATACCCTTATAATGTCACTTGAATGGACAACAGAATATATTTTGACAGCCACAGAGTACTTCCACTGGAGAAGCAGCACTTGATCCAAGCTAAGGCTATAGTTCAGAACCAGACTCCTCTAGATAGGAAGAAATGAAGCCAAATCTAAAGGAGAATGGCAAAATTCAGTGAACTCCACAAGGTGAGAATTAAAGGAATTGTTGTATTTTTATGATTTTGTTTGTGAGTTTGAATGGTGATTTAGCTCTGTGAGTGAGTACTATGAGTATGAAAAGACAAAAAACCATACGTACTATCTGTTCTGCCTCTTCCTTGATGAATTTATATATGCAGGAAAAGTATAGACTTGGCAGAACAGTAATGCCACTATTCTTTCCCATGTCCTAAGTCTAAAAATCCAGCAAAAGTGCACAGGAATTTCACAAGATAGGAATTTTGGCTTTAACCATTCCACTGTGTTAGTATTTATAGCTGAATTCTAATTTTTTTTTTAAAAAAGGTAACACAAACTATTACAAAATGGAAAAAAAGTAGTAACCTGGGTGTTGTTGGTACTCTAGAGCACACACACTAGTTTTTCCTTATGGGCTAGTCCTTTCGAGTTTTTATAACATATTTTCACTAAGCACACCTATTACTGCTGAAAATGCCTTCTATGTGACTGGAATTCTTCACATGAAATGAGTCAAAGTTTCAAAGCTGTAGTTACCTGTGGAGACTGGTACAATTAATTTCATACATTTACTGCTCATTAGCATGGGTATGAAGCAGTTTCTTGCACCCTGTGTATCTGTAATGAATATTAAACCATCTCATCTACTCATAATAATATAATGGCTCATGTGATGACAGACGCTGTTTGCACAGGAAGCAGATGTTGATGTTTACCTAGATGCAATTTGCAATGATGAGTGGTGGTGAGCTGAGGTTTTTTCCTGCCAGAACAATTCAGTCTGTGTTAAGCTTCTGCAAAATCTTTTGCATGCCATTGCAGTCTTTTAGGTCATTATATATATACATATTATCTCAGTGAATAATTGTGAATATATATCAAGATATTAAATCAAGATATCAAGATATTAAATTATGCATATATGAAAACTATTTATTTAACAATATATTTACCAAGTCTCTGAAACGTGATGTCGAGGAAAATTCTGGGTAAACGACAAGCAAAGATAAAAATAGTATTTGATGGGGTCATAAATGGATTTCTGACAAATGAATATGGTAGGAATCATTCAGAGAGAGTGCCAGTGGCTAGAAAATTAAATCAGTAACTCGTAAGGTTGAAACAAAACACATTTATTTTAGTAGAAGAATGCCATACATACAATGAATTACAAAAGGATGATACAAATTCTCCATCATTTAGACCCCTTAAATTTAGGCTGAAAATATTTATAAAATATACTTTTTAGTTCAACTTGACAAAAATTGATGAATGATTTTTTATAACCTGTGTTATGCCAGAGACAAAATAGAGTAACATTGGAATTCCTTTTAGTTTTAATATCTGTAAAATCTATGATATAATAAAATACAATCAGATAACCACATCTATTTTACTTCTGAATTCTATATATATATATTTTTTTTATTTTGGGCATAATTTACAACTTTAGACAAATAATTCTCAGGAATTCCTGTTTTGAATTTGGAGCTGATGTTCCCTATGTCCAGTTCTTTTGTCATCTCTTTCTAATCCCAAAACATATTTTCTCATCTTCATGCTCACATTTGAAACTGGGGACATAACACTCTTTCTTGATGAACATTAGTTTAATCTACAAGTTTCAGGCCCACTTCTCTGAATCTCCTTTCCTGTTATCAGCGTTTGGCAGGTATTTGATTTTTGTCACTTGGAATCCTGAAATTAGGTTTTAATGAAATTCATAGTCAGACATAAATCTAGAACTATAATGATCATGTCAGTGCTATATACAGGTAGCTTCAAAAGTCACCACTCATTTCTGAAAATATTCTGTGTTGAACAGAAAAACGTGGAAGGTATGTCCAGAAGAAATTATTTTCATTTGTTTTTTCCTAAACCATACCATTGGCTCCAGAGACAACAAAACCAGGGAAAATACAGATCTTTTGTCTCTCCTTATTTTCATCAAAGTGGATGTGGTACTGCTTGGCTGAAAATGGTATTCTAAATTTAAATCAGTTGCAGTTACAGTGGACTTAGTCACATTTTTTCCGAATTTTGGGGTTCCTTGTAGAGTCACAGTTGTCTACAGCTTAAAAAAAAAAAAAGTCCACTCTTCAATGTGATTTGAGATGTGATCTGATCACTTGCAGAAAACTGGCCTTAAAATTTCTATTTCAAAGCCATCTGGAATGATTTGGAATCTGATATGCATTTGTTAATGTATCTAAAATATTGATAAATATTTTTTTCTTTTGCAAAGAAAACACCTTTCCGGTCTCTAAGGTCTTCCTTTGGGGGCTCTTTTGAAATTCATTCTCTTTTTTAGTTTGCTAATTTTGTCCTGCTGCATCTCTTCTGTATCCTGAAAGTGCCTTTCCCTCCCTGACATTTAGACTCTTCAAGTATTTATAGATTGTTACCATGTCCCCCTTTAGTCATTTCTTAGACAAACTATGCATATTTAGCGCTTGCAATCAATCCTCATACATCAATCACTCCAGAAGTCTAATCATTTTTTGCAGCTTTCTTCAGATCTTCCTCCAATATGTGAATATCCTTCTAATAAGATATCTAAAATTAAATACAATGGGTCATGTCTGCAGCTCATGTAAATCAATGTGGCTCTGCTGAAGACTGTGTTGATTCATGCTAGCTAAAGAGCAACACTTCTAGTGCAAAGATATCAAAACTGTACATGTTTTGTGAAGTGAGCCTGAAACCACACAGACTTTTTTTTTCATAGTAAAGCTTCTTTGAATTAATTTCCATCACTTAGCTATACTTTTGAATAGCGAATTTCCAGTTAGCTCCCTGTAAAACCTCAGAATAATCTTCATTTTTGTATTTTTATTAGTGTTTGGAGGAGCTCCTTCAGCCTCCCTGACATGCTTCCTTTCCATCCTTGGCACAGCCATGTGTCCCAGACCTCTAAACGGAAGTTTCTCCACACAGACTACGGCCATGCAGAGGTGATGCAGGTTTAGAGTGGCTGTGGGAAGGATAGCTCTAGCCCAGAAGGTAAAGAGCATAAGTGGCTGGCATCATCCCAAAACATATCCCCTATGTGGAGAGAAGGATTATAATCCACCTTGCAGCAGTTTATCTGCCTTTGGAGTCCTCTTTGTCACTCTGCTGGCCCCATCAAGCATCCATCTCTCAGCACGTTTAATCCAACATCAGATTTTTATCTCATTATAATCCAACAAAGGTCATGCAGACTCATAGTAGAGAAAGATATGCTTATTTTTTAAAACTTTATTTTTCCAAACTAGCTATGGCTAGAGGGCAAAAGTAGCAGCCCTAATTAGGCTACTAATAGCTCTATGCCTCCTGTATTGTCAATGGAGATGAATACACTTTTTTTCTGGCTAATTAATACAGCATTTAGTGGAACAAATTAGGACTGAAAATAAACAAAAATGAATTTTATAAATAACTTACGAAATAGGGTATCACTTCTAGCTGCAAAATGGTGACTTTCCATTAGAAATACTGTAGAAGTGCTGTCACAATTAAATTTCACAGAATTCATCTACTGTAATGTATTACAAATACACACACACAATTAGTGAAGAGACCTATTTCACTATGTCACTGTGGTCAATTCTGTCCTAAATTGATACTGTTTAGGGGGAGAGGCATAGATTATTGTTATTTCTGGACTGCTATTTTTCACAGTACTGAAATTTTTTCCTTTTTTTTTTTTTTCACTAATGTGCAATACAACTACTCATACTTTGCAGAAATCTGTTCTTTTTCAAATGCTTTGAGGGTGAGGTGGCACTTGGTTTCAAACCAAGACAGCATCTTCTTCAGGGAGCACATTGTTCAGACTAAAAATTCTTTATTTGAAGAAGTTCAGAAGCCAGGAAGCCAGGCCACTTTGTAATTGATAATCATAAATTAAATCTATTGACTTATTGCTGTTTTAAAAACTATTTTACATATGTGTTTCCTCCCACTCCTTTTTTTTTATTTTCAATTTACACAAATTTGTTTGGTCTCTTCATTTTACGTGAGTGTTTTCTGCTTGATTTCCTTCAGAACCGTTTAAGTACAACTTCTATTTCCACAGACTTATGATTCCACAGGGAAGAGTAAAACAAATGCCATCTAAGCTATAACCTGTATGTTGAAAGAACTTTCCATCCAATACCAAAGGAGTCCTGTGATAACATGGAAGTCACATGTATTCCAATAATTAGTGTCACAAAATTGCGATAAGGGGGATTAATATTTGTTGTTATACATATATATACACAGACAGAAAAATTAAAGCTTTCGTGAGATGCTAACATAATTAACATTGTGTTTCAACACAGAGAAGTATTTAGAGAGACACATTTTGAAATTTCCCTCAGCATTAATCAGCATATGATCATGGTTCAAATAGATTAGACTTTCAGATGCCAAGTAGGCTTCTGAGATAGACTGAAATCCAATTATAAATGCTATGGAAATAGAGATTTGGCATAGAAAACAATGAGGTCATCTGCTGGTCTTGTCAATACTGCTGGGTTTTTCCCCCTCAGGATACTCTTGTTGTGCAGGGTATTTGCCTAACTACATCTCACGAATTCTTTACACCAACTATATGGATTCATACTGCACTCTAACTGTAGATTACAGCTAGGTCTCTATTTCTGGCCTTGTACACCTCTTAAATGTTTTGCAAGGAGTGATGTGAAGGGAGTAGAAAATATTGATTTATGAGGGTTAGTAAAATAGCAAGCTAATATTGAGTTGCCTCCTCTCTTCCTTGAAAGCTCAAGGCTGCCTTCTGAGAGGATTTATTGTGACTGACTTCAGAAAAACAGAGGCTGCTCCAGTCACTGATGGTAAACTAGTACCTACATGAACCTATTTTACATCAATGGCTCCATGTCACAGTAGACAAAACTGATGTTTTTGGTTCTAAGGATGAAGGAATGAAACTGAACTGTGCTTCCTGTTGGAACTTGCTGGGAAAGGGGAGAAAAAAAGTGGGAAGAAAAAGAAAAAATATCTGAACAGTTTATTACCATTGCCAGCTGTCCCTTTGCCCATGCCTACAACTGACACTGTTTTCTAGGCAATCTTAGGACATCGGATTTTGGCTTGTTTGTCCCTTATACATAATTGGTATCTCATCTTCAGGACTGGGATATTTAGGAATAATCCTCCCTGCCCTGTAAAAAAGTCTGTGGAGCATGCCTGTGAAGAAAAGCAGAGGAATTCTGGGATTGATAGTGTCACTTGGTAGTTGACTGACAATAAAATGGTCAATGAAATACAAAATACTGCTCAATGGGAAAAGTAATCCTATCTATGCAGATACAAATATAATTACAAAATTTGTTATGATCGAAGGAATCACAAAATTGCAATGATGGTTCTTTGAAGAGAGCTTAATGCTCAGTAAGCCCAGAAAGGCAAAATGTGATATTAGAAGTTGTTAGGGGGGGAAGGTAGAATGAAACAGAAAACATCATTAAGGCAGCATATAAATTACTAGGACATTTATATTTTTTAGTAATACAGTGCATTCTAACAGTCTCATCTGAAAAGTGTTAGGCAGAAATAGAAAAGCAGGCAGGAATGTGACAAGGATAAGCAACAGTGCAGAACAGCTCTGGTTTTAAGGGAGATTAAACAGAATAAGACTTCCAATTTGGAAAAGCTGTGGTTTGGTACAAGTTTATAAAATCAGGAGTGATGATCTTTCATTAGCTCTCAGAAAGAGCAAGAAGTTGTCAAGTGATATTTTTCAATCAGCAGGTTTAAAACAAGAGAAGAACTTTTTTAACATGGCTGCAATTAAAATGTGGAACTCATTGCCACACGACATAATGAAGAACAAAGGTAGAAATGGATTCAGACAAATTTACAAGAAGAATAAAAAATCCCTAAGAGGCTGTTAAATACAAATATCTGAAGTCATGCCCAATTTAAGAAATCCTTAAACCAGTAATTATCAGATACTTATAGCATTCAAATTTGTCTTGTTCTCATATAACTTCCTTAAGCATCTGATGTCCACTGCTGTTCCCTCTCAGAGCACTGTTTCAGGTCTTGGACTATAGTTCTTTCAGGTTCTCTTCTGTCATTGTCTGCTAAATGAAATGCCAGTGTTCAGAATGATAGAAGGTCACAGCATAGAGTCTGTTTTGGGGAGTCAGCTGGGCTACAGAACCAACAAATTCCTTTGTTTTCCTAAATGTTGCCTGCAGAGCTTATGAAGGTAGCTAAAGATTTCAGAGCTTCTGCAACTAACACTTCTGTGCTTAGAAATGATCTGTATCCTTGTGGGGTAGAGAATGAGTGTGTGCAGCAGCAGTGTGATCCCTTCTCCTGCACATGTCTTATCAGTGTGCTTCCATTGCAACCTCCATCCCACAGGTATACTCAGGGAACTGTTCATACACACAATTTGATCCTTGCTTTCGGCAAACATTATTCTAAAGTACGCCAGCAGCATAGATTTATTTCTCGTGAGGCACCAGTGACCAGATGGAAATTGAAATTTGTCATTCAACTGAACTTTTGGCTGTATTGGTCTGAAAACAGTTCAGGAAAATACTTTCCTGAGTGTAAGCCATGAAATAGAGTAAAAGAATCAAGATACATCACTAAAATTTCCAAATATCTGTAAGTTAACAGTTTTTTCTATTTTCAATTCTGTCACATTTTTGTGGCTTTTTAATTTACCAATTACAGAGACAAGTTTTGATTAACCAGACAAAAATAATCTGATTTTTTTTCCCTTAATAATATTCTAATTTTTCTGAACAGGAACTTGCAATGCTGCATTTCTGCCAAGATTTGTCATTGACGTGTGAGTCCAGAAATGCGATTGACTATAAAATTGTATCCTTCACAAATGGTAGTAGTTTCTCCTTTATCTTTAGAGAACTAGAACAGTACTGAGGAACTGCTTTCATAAATCCAGGATACTCTGGTCCTTCTGTAGAGCAGTACAAGGCTGTAAAAAGCATAAGTCTGTAGCTTGCAGACCAAAGCTAGATTTTCCACATAGTACTATCTGACAATTACCCTTCTATTCTGCTCATTACAATTTAAGTAAAGCATGCTCCTGGTCTAAGGCTTCAAAAGGTTTCTGCTCTCTGCTGTCTCTGCTTTGGTCAGTTTTTATAGTCATTATCAATGCCCTTAAGTACAAATAGTGTCCATCCAGTCAAAACACAAGAAGTAACAATTTGTTCTTCTTTCAAAATTATACTTTGGTACAACCCCCCCCTAATTTCTAGACAATATTACTTTAGGAAAGAATATTTCACTAAAATGTAATTTCAGGTTTTGAAGTGGACATTACAAAAAAATAGACAACTTCTCTACTTCCTTTTTTGTTAGCCCTTGAGACATGTAAAATTAAAAACAAGAAAGGAAATAACATCTTACCTTTTAGAACTAATTTGTTTCATATTGGTAAACAGCCCTTTTGCTATTACATGTTTATTCTCTTCAAAACATGGCCATGCTACTTCATCTCCTAAGAACGATTTTAGCACTCTACTGTTTTAACACGGTTAAGCTGGAAGGCAGTCAAGGGATGTGAGGAAGTAATTTGTTGTACATTTAATGGTGTGAAGTATCCACCAGGGAAAACATAAAAGATTTTTCTGTTTCCACACAAAAGTGCCCATGAGTGAAATTCCAGTTTCCTGAGTAGTCCTCTGATTAGCTTTTCACAACTCTGTCCTGTCAGACAATTGGCAAGAAAACGAAGATCAGGCTTTTGTTGATATTCATGAATATTACACCTTTATCATCATCCCATTGGTGATGTCTCCTGGGTTTGCTGTGAGGGAAGCTTCACAAGTGCTGAGCTTATCTTCAGGCGCCAGTGCTGTGGTGCTCTGTAACTGCACAGGGCTGGAGCTAATCTGCTGCTTAACTCTGCTCCTGTGGGGATGCCCAGAACTGCAGCAGCTTAACACCAGCTCCCTGGAGCTCAGGGCCACAAGCTGCTGCACATCTAAACCATCTCTTACCCACTGGTTCCTCAAAGCTCCCTTTGGACCTCCATCACACAGAGTCTGCCTTAGCAGACCCTTCTGTGGCCCAGGGTGAAAATGAAGAGCATGTTTCCAGCAATCCCCATCTAGTTCTTCTTTAGAAAATAAATGCGAAGCTCAGCGAAGCCCTGTTTAGAGGAAGCTTTGAGGGGGTGCTATGCAAGAGCCGTGCTACACAATTCTCAACACACCGAGGAGTTCAATTAATAACATAATGTGCCTTTAAGCAATAATACCTCTTTAGTTTTTGAGACAATTCCTGGAACTGAGGGAGCAGATTGATTTACTTGTAACCTGCACTGAATCAGGTATTGCATACTAGTGCTGACCTTCTGTCCTGAAGCTGGTTTAGTATTTTCTTTCCATCAAATAGAGAAAACCTTCCAAAGAACCCCTTGAGACATCCTTTATGAGACTTTTGTGAGTTTCTACTTGCTTCATACCACCATATCTCTCTGTGTCATGAAGTCAATCTTATTAGTTTTCCTTAAATAATTTCTTTCATAAATACAGTGTTCACCACAAAAAAAGAGAGTTTTTTGATTGTTACTCAAATTATGAAACTTATATTTTATTTCTGTGAGCAGTGTGTGACCATAAAAATGTCATGCAAACCCTTCTGATTGTATTTCCATCACCGCCTTGGAATTCATGTTCAGGAAAACAAATAGTGGGATTCTTTTCTTGTTTGGGCAGTGGGAATATATGCATGGGATTGATGCTCACAAGGCTTTTGTGTGTTGTAATGACAAAGAAATTATTCCTGTATCCACCTGAAAAATATATTCTTAAATAAAATTCCATACATTCAGCCTTAATGCTAAGCTATTAAGGTTAAACTAGCAGTTTATTGAATGCTCTTAGAGATTTCTTCTATAGATGTAAGCAGCAGTTATTTCAGCATTTAGAAAGAGCAATATGTACTAAAGTGGGAGAGAGTTGGGTTTGCTATGGCTATTACTTGAACACATTTTCTGATTAATTCATTAATGCGTCATTCCTCAAAAATGAAATGACACTTCACTGCAGTAGTCTGAGAAAATCCTGATAATACTTTAATCTACAATATTTTCAGCAAACTGCTCAAGGTTTTCAGCAAAAAATGTTTACCCGATGGAGTTATCTTTTTAAAAAAAATTGCAATAAGTCTGCCTCACAGCACATATCATGCAGAAAAAAAATTCAATATTTTGGTCAATAACTTGGCAGCAAGATAAAAATGTATGATCTTCCACACCAGGACAGTTCAAATCCAGTCTCCTGTGTGAAACCATCCCACACAGAAAGTGAAAGGAAAGTTTATATGAAGAAGGCAGGCGCAGTGACATTTTCTCCAGCTTGTAGCACTCAAAAGCTTTGGAACCAAGAAAATGATTTTTTTAATATTGTCTTTTAAAGAGAATCAGAATCATAAGGGAGACAAAGACAGTAGAGTAATACATTTGTTCTTTAAGATGTTGAGTCCTGAGGTGTCATGGTTTGCTTTGAAACACAGTGGTGTTCCACTTGCCAGGGGACTTTTTATTGTTTTTTTAATCAAAGAAGACTGTTTTAATCAAAGAAACAACAATCAGATGAGCACAGAGAATTGTGCTTCTATCAACCCATATAAAATGCCATGCCACAAAAAAGCCATTGAGAATTATTTTTATCCACCTCCCATCCTACCTGTCTACCTCTGTGTCTGAGATCATTATCTGGTGTGCCGCAGTGCTGCTATGCCGTCCCTCTGGAGATTCTCAAGGAAGAGTGAAATCCCTCAGGAGAAAGATAATGGTCACCATAACTACAATGTTTATGGCTGTTTCTCAGATTCAGTAGCATCAGATGGCTGTGTGTGAGGTAAGTGATGCAGTCCAGTGTCGCTGGGGAGCCATATGACATTGCAATGACTTCTGAAAAGTCCCCCTGGGCTGGCTGTTAGTTCCCTAACAAAATAACGCTACCACTCAACAGCACCTAAGGGTCCCCTTTTCTACTCAAATGCCGAAAGAGAAAACAAAGAAGTGAAGCACCTGCATTCTGTAGTTTATAGTATTTGTTTAGTTCTAACAGAAGATAGCTCTACTGAAGGGAAATAATAGAAAAACTAATGATACTGTGAAAATCAGAGAGGCAAAAAGGGAGATTGTGGCAAGCACTGAGCCAGAGGCTGTAATCAATTAGCTGATTGCTGAACTTCAGTCCCCTACATCATATCTGCCAGCAGCAGTGAAAGATGTACAGCTGAAAATTCCCCCTCACAAAACCACAAAGCCTGTGGAACTCTAGCCATAAATACTTTAAAAGGAAAGGGTCTGCGCTAGTATAGATTCCATCACCTTGATAATCAGCAGCCTTTCAGTGGCTTTATAAATAGAAGATCCTTGGACTAGAGAGATGTGAGTGCAGGTGTCTGACGTAATAAAGCTCAAACTAATCTCCAGTATTTTATTAAGATATCATTAGACTGAACTGCTTCAGGTGAAATCTTTCTCCATTGAAGTTAGCAGCAAAATTCCCTCTGACTTCTGACAGCAAGAAATAAAACCTTTTCAAGACAGTTATTAAGCTGCAGAACAGCTAAAAGGTAAGGAATTAATTTTGATTAAATGGAAATCTATATCTATCTCACAAACATAACTAGAGAAGAGATTCTATTGATTTTTACCTAATTTGTTATATTTACTGATATGAAGAGTCTTTGGGAGTCCTTTTTTTTTTATTTTCTGGCAATAACTACCTGTGATTTTTTAAAATTTTACTTTCAAAAAGGTGATTTTAAGAATAAAGAGATAATCTTCTTATAAATAACCAGGTAAGGTACTCAACTTTCACTGCAGCAAACTGAAAAATCCTATCTTGAATGTTGCAATGAGCAGTGATTGGGAAGAGCCTTTTGGGAAGTGTTTCTGACTCAGAGTTTAGAGATATATATCTATTTTCAATGCTCTCAGCGAGTTATCCCAGTACTGGCTGGGCCTAGTCTGATTGCTGGGGGATGTTGTCTGTATTATGAATTCTGTCTGATAGGTTGCTGTCTTTTTGCTACACTTATATGACTCTTTAAAATAATTTAAAAAAACACTTTAAAAAAAGCATTGTCAAAAGAGAAAGGTAAACAACAGACTATCATCATAAATATTCAAAAAGTTTGTGATCAAATGGCAAAATTATACTGATGTCAGGACTTGAGGATAGCAAGGCATTTTATCTTTGTGTACTTCCTTTGGGAAAAGATGTGAACTGGCCACAAAGTCCTTGCAATGACCTGATGACAGTCACAAATGTAGATGGCAAACAGCTCAGCTGAAAGAGAGACTTATTCCTTGTTGTAATGACTTGGGAAGAATTGGTCAAGAACATAAGTGTAAAAGGCATGAGTAAGTGAGAAAAGCCATGCATTAATAGTTCATGAGACATAGGAAAAGAAAAAGAACCGCAAAATAAAGGTATCAGATTTCAGGAAAGTAGGCTTCAGTAAACAAGAATTTTCTTGTAAAACATTGGAATTCAAGAAATCTAGGAGTTACTTAAGGGAGCATTATTAAGGGTATAAATCCAAACTAATGCAGAACAGATAGTATGAGATTTGCTAAATCTTGACCTTTTCAGGCAGCATCTGAAAAGGTGAAGCTGGGTCACATCCTTAGGGTAGGGAAGCATTGCATAAATGTGATGCTGCAGAATCAAAAATTATGAAGGCACACAATAGATTTCAGTCCCAAAGACCATGCTGATGATAAAAATTGTTCTTCCATCACATAAAAAAAAAAGGACAAAAGCAAACTAAATAGCAGTTAAAAAAAAAGAGAGAAAGATGCCACTCTAGAGATGATTGACACATTTTTAATACTTTTTCTGAATCACTTTTTATTTGTAAGGATGAGAGGCATTTCAATATTACAACAAAAAGTAACAACAGGGAAAATTTAAGACCATGGCTCTAAGTGGGATGGAATAGGTTAAATGCCTATTATAAAGTAAAATGTTTTCAATTAGCTGTGATGTTTTCAATTAGCTGTGATGCTGTGATACTTGAAGAATAAGCTGATGAAACATCAAAGATTATAGAAGTAGCTCTAAAAGTCAAGGACAATAGGTGATGATCAAGAATGAATGCAGTAGTGATCTTTGAAAGGAATGTGAAACAATTTTAGGAAATTAGATAAACTTCAGTTCCTGGAAGAATGCTAGAACAAATAATCAAACTATTTGTAAGCTTCTTAAAAAAACCCCAAGGAAATTAGTCACTGTCAGCATGGATTTGTCAAAACAAAATTGTATCAGAACAATCTAATTTTCTTCTGTGAGAGAGAAACTGTGGATAGAAAGGAAGCAGCAGATGTCACACATAGCTTTTAACACTGCCTCATAATATTCTCATATTTAAGCCAAGGAAGTCTGTTCCAAACAAAACTATAGAAAATGGGGACAGAAAAACTTGAATCACTCTACTAATAAATCACTTGCCAACAGTTCACTGTCAAACTGGAATGATTCTGTGAAGTAGTGTACAGTTTGGGCTCTTTAACTTTCCTTCAAGAATGGGGGGCAGTAATTGACATGGTGCTTACTAAACCTGCAGGAAGAATCATAGGGTACCACAAATTGATTGACCTTGCCAGATGTTACGTTTGTACTCCTATTCACATATTTATTTTGGCTTCAAAGCAATATTTCCTTTTATATATTAAGCATAGAAATAAGTATACTCACTCTTTGGGTGTGTTAAATGCACAGGGTCACAAAACCTTACCGTGTTTCCTCTAAAATGTTTGTTACTTTTATATTAATCATATCTTTCATTATAAATTTGGCTTGTTTTAAAAGTTCTCTTTAAATATTTTCGTAGCCCGTAATAAAAAAAATTAAATAAGCTGTAATAATTTGACAGTTTTTGAAAAGTCTCAAAAAGATTAATATTTCAGTGGGTTTTGATAATGAACAGTGTTATTCTCAAAAAGACTATGAATAGATCTTTTTTCATCCTCTCTACCCCATATTATTTGGCTAGATATGTGAATAATATTTTTCATTTTCCTTCCTGAATGAAGAAGCAAAAATCTTTAGAATAAAGTCAGAATCTTTGGAATAATGCTTCTCACTTTAATTAGTAGCATTCATAATTAGAAATGTTGTTTTTCACTTCCATCTTCATTATCGACTTAAAAGTCACTGCTCCTATAAATATTTTTCAAATTGCATGGGGGAAGATAAAATACACAAGAATGCCAGGAAAAAAAAAGAACATAATTTTTTTTTTGTTTTGTTTTGTTTTGAAAGGCAGTTTCTCTTTTGGAAACCAATTAGCATTTTATTTTTGTATTATTTTTCTTCTTTATGGCTTGCAAGGTTTGCACTGCCTGCCAATAGGTGGCAGTAATAATTTCTGCATTATCTCAGTGGTTGTTCTGCTGTCTTTCAACATTGAAGGAGTTATATCCTAGTATATGTCCCATTTCCATTATCTTTGCTTGTTTTGATTTATATTTTATGTTTAACCAAAAAGGAGTTTTTGTATAAAAATACAGGTGCTGTATACCCAAGCAAATATTAGATTAATGGGCACAGGAAAGATACATTAATAAACACTAATCAGCCAATGTTTTTGCCTGAGGGATCAAATATTAATGTGTCCAAACAACCAAAGCTGGAAATTGCTTATGCACAGCATCTGAAGGGTACATTTAACACTGAAATAAAATGGACACAGTATATAACTCCAATATAACACACGTATTTCTCACTTACATTTAATTTCTTTCTTACAGAAATATTTCAAATGTTGTTTTTAGAATAGTTGAAGTAAATAGCATTTTCCCATCATACAATCTGAATCTAATGGTTATGATTTACCTGGCTACATATGTCTATGACCAGTACTTGATTTTTGGGCACCTGCAATAATTTGCCCTTTACCTGTGAACTCTGATTTCTTTATTACCCTCTGTTTCAGCTGCGGGGTGGCACCACTATGCTACAAGAAGCGAAAGGATAAAGCAAAGAAGAGCTGGTTGGCTGAGTTTCCCATGAGGAGTCAAGCTTCTTTTAGCTCACCAGAGAGAAAGGCATACATGCAAAGTTTTCAGGAGCATAGATTGCAGTGAAAGTGGGTTGCTACCTGCACTAGGTACTTTTCCTCTCCAGCTGAATAAACCTCAGGTTATGACATGCTTTCAACATCATGTCAAGTTTAGCTAAGTTCCTGTGTGAGCCAGCCTTTGCAGGTGTGCTCCATAAAGTCATTTAACATCGCTTGTGCTGTGTTGCAGGCCCAATATATTCCTGTTGTGCTTAAGAGATAGAGCAAAAACCATTGCCACTTCAAAGCAAGTCTCATTTTTGACAGCAAGGAGATGAAGCCAGTTATTTCAGTAACACAACTTTCAGATTTCAGATTTCATAATTTCTCAAAAAATTTAGTTGAGTCAATTTTTGTCTTTTATGCTGAACACTAAAAATCCACTTTTTGGAAGACTCTTCCCACACCAGCTCTCTTCTGCCATATCACTGCAGCATGCTGGGATAGGAAAGGGATGTCAAATAGAGAGGAGAGAGATATGCACATAGGAGAATTGAACTTTTCAGTAGTATCTGGCAATTAAAGGTGTCTTAATACACACCCAAATATTATAGGAATATGGATGTTTCTACCGTATTTACCTGTGTGATGAGTATATGCTTTGAAAGTTCTGGTAGGAAAGAAAGGTGGCAGCAATAAAGTTAGCACACAAACACCATCTGTGGAAGCCAGAAAACATCTATAGATCCTCTGCATGCTAGGGGCTTATTGCATCATGTATGAGGGGGATAGAAAAAATCCAGGAAGAGGAAGGACAGAAGGAAATACAGAGTAAGACTCTCCTTGACACACACACATACAAAAAACAAAAAAGAAGCATGACAAAGCTGAGAAATAAATATGAATTAAAAAATACTGTAAAGACTATATTAACACTGATATGTTACTGGCACACAAATCATAGGCATTTTCCACATGTTGTATAGATCAAATGAATTATTGTTAATTAACACAAAGCGTTAGCCTAGAGGTACTATCCAGGCATATGTAAAAGCTTAATCTATCCTGAAGACACAATTTAAATGGAAAGCCTCCTTGATATTGGTAATAAGGCTGCACTCTAAACAAGAAGGAAATATGCCATGAGTCAGGAGAATTTTGCTGCAAATCTGTAAAACACATCTATTGCCTACAGAAATGAGCAGCAAATAAACCTGTCCAGCTCATGTTCCTTGCTCGGTACCGATCTTTAAGTCAGTTCCCTGGATTCCTCTGACTCTGCCCGATAAACATCACAAAACATTTCTATTTTCTTCCACTGTGCTCTACTTGCAGGTACACAGAAGCAGGAAACACTGTGTTTGCATGGGAATACAAAGGTGGGGTCGTCTCAGGTCCTAAGGTGAAACATGATAGTCCCAGCCATGTTTCCATCATTTCACCCAACTACAATGACTCTAGTTCTCTTTCACATTTCTCTTCCCAAGACCATTCATTTTTCCTCTTATGCTCTGCAATATCATTAAACAACATTTATTGCAAGATCTTCTTTGGTGCTGCAGGTTACAAAGTTCTCAGTGTAGATGGTCATTGAGGAGGCTTTGTTAAGCATGTGATTGTTCCCACAACCAGAACAGTTCTCCCTTTTTTTTTTTTTTTTTTTCCTCATTACCATCTACTCTGCTGGTTTATACTTTATATATCCTCTAAAGACCTCTTGGAGTGTAATTTGATTGCTGCTAGGGGAGAAAAAATGCCTAGGAATGGAAAATTCTACTTTCTGCTCTTTCCAGTAGACAGTAGCAGAGAATATTCATCTCTGGAGACTTCTTTTTATTTATTGATAGAAGAAGGTATCCATCTCAGTTCAACATTTCCATGCCTGAACCTTCACTTGTATTTTTCATTTTGAGCACTTCATATCTATGCTGTTAACTGTGGATCACAGTCTTATATGGTTTTATTCTTGTAATACCCTAATGAATTAGGAAATGTCACTATACTGACTTTATAGGTAATACATTAAGCATCAACACTTTGTGAGCTCAGGCTTGTGAAAAAGTCATTCATCATAAATACGCCAATTCTCTACAGGCATATGCAAAGTTTGTCCCAAATGCAGGATAACTCAAATGTATCCAACTTTTCCTGGGATGGTTCTGTGACACACTTAAAAATATTAGAAAGAAATTAAATGTCACTTTCTTTCACTGTATACTAATTTAATGGTAATTAGCCATTGTTGTTGACTTATTTTTTATAACATTTTACCCTGATTTTTTACTAATTGTCCCAAATTTACAATGAAAAATATAGCAAATAATAAATGGGATCTTATTTATTTTTCTTTTTTATTAGGATAAAATGGAATATCCTTACCTTAATTTCTTTAATTTCTTTCAATATTTTTGTATATGATGCTTAATTTAATATAGCATCTTTCATGCTTAAGCATCTCAGAGAGTGTGTAAAAAAATGATGCCACATTTGCTGCAGTGTAGTTCAAGGTGTGTAGGGCTGAAAGGGCAGAGAGGAAAGCATGTTTCCAAAGGACAGCATGGGAAACAGAAGGATGCATTATCTATCATTTTTACTTCAAAATCTTGTGTTTCAGAACCATGAAGTGCAGCAAATTACACATAAACTCTGCTATTAGTGTTGATATAAGAGATTCTGTTGTGACAACAGTAGAGTAAATAGCATAGGTATATTCATGAATATAAAATTCGATATGTAGTAAATGCCTGTTTAGGAACAAACCTAATGTCATAGATTTTGGAAATATTGCTTGACATGTTTGGCAATGCACTGTCAAGATGAATTAGATCCCACTTTTTCTCTCGGAATGATGGTGTTGCAAACAACGAGAAAAAACTGTCTTTCTCTGTTACAGTCTGCAGCCCATTGTCTGTGCCTCAAGGGTGGCAAATGAATGGCCCAGGCATGAAGCAATATGTGATGTCAAAGGTAAACTGACACTCCAAGCAACACAATTAAAAAGGATTGTTTATTATTGGCCCAAAACAACGCAACAGAAATAGTTCCCTCTTGGCTAGGCTTGGGACTCTCCACCCTGAGAAACCTCTCAGCACACACCTCTGCCATGCCTGTAGCTATTTCTAGTCAGCTTTATATTTTCTAAAGTATCAGTTTGGGCCTACCACATAACAGTCTTTATTATGTTTAAAAAAGGACATTGAAGTAATTTGACCCGGGGCAGGAAGATAAAGAGTCAGATTTGAGAAAAAACTTGAACATTGTGATACTCAGTACAATAAAGAACACAATAAGCAATGGCATAGCTTAAAGTTAAACATTGTTCTTTAGAATTAAAAAACAAAACAAAACAAAGCAAAAAACTAAAACAAAAAAATAAATACTCTGAAAAAAGCCAACAAAGAAAACCAAAACAAAGGCAAGAAAAAAATGAAGTCAGGGAAAATTTAGGGACACACCTTTTCCATACAGCATATGAGAAGGGTTTATTTTGAAAACGGTATTTGAAACAATGATTTAAATCACTTAGTCAGAATAGGAGTGATAAATATTGAAGCACACCTGAAATTCTTTCCTCCTGAGGAATTTCAGTATTTATCTCAGGGTGTACTAAGATGCACTTACGAAGCTCAGTCATTGGCTCATATGGAGATTTTTATATTGGCAGAAATCCACAGAGGAAAATTTAAACTCCCAAAGAGCCTAATTAATTATGAGATTTGCTTCTTGGCAAAAATGACTAATTTATCAGTGCATCCTTGCTTGGAAAAATCATAGGTAACCAGGGGCATCATTTCTTGTTTAGCTGAAACATGAAGATTGGGAGCGTGGAATTGTTTTGATACAGGGTGTTTTGTTAGCTAGCTTAATGCTGAGGTTTTAATAATAGTATAACCACAGTAATTAATAGCAACTGCTAATGTGAACATAATGGAGAGATTTGTGTAGTCTGTAGAAATTAGGTGCCAAGGGTGGGCTTTCTCTCATCTAATTTTAGACCTCTAAAATGTTCACGTCTGTCTTCAAGCTGGTCATCCTTAGACTTTTGAAAAGAGGGTAACAGGTATTCCTTGATATACAGATAACATGTTTCAAATTTCTGCTTCAAGACAGCGTGAACTGTGCCCCCAAAATCTATATTCTCTCTCCAGAGAGATGAGGGTTTAGCTGGGATGTACATATGCATGCTATAGGCATTTATATTATGCCAAAATAGCATCTACCGTGATGTTATTAGGAAATACCTTGTAAAAAATCCAAACATGTAAGAGCAGTAGGTATTTAGGACTTTATTCTTTGGAACACTCCTCTAGGCAATGTTTATAGTTACTGTGCTGCCAGTCCCCCGGCAACACAAGGTTATGAGAAAGGAAGTGAAGCACAGAATGGTTTTTGAAGAACAAAATTTTAGTAAATTTTAGTAAATCTGATTTTCTTTTCCTAACTAGTGTTTCAGAATCTATTGTCTCAGAATCTGAAACTTTTATGATAATTTTAGACTGGTTTAATTAGACTTCAACCTCACAAAAACATTAATTTTTGTTCAAGGAACTCTAAATCTAATGCTAGTCATGAAATATCTTTGCAGAGGTGGGATCTGGGAAAATTTCCTGTTATTACCACAAGTTGAAATTATGTGCAAGGTTCTGAAATAAAACAAAACCACTTTTTCCTAAAACAGTGTCACCAGGGCATGAATGATGTTATCTTTTCTATGATAGCTTGATGGATTTTTTTTCCTTTTGTAATTGTTTTATCAGCTGTATTATTTTTCCTTTCTGACTTACTAAGTTCTACAGTGAAAGCTGAGTTCTGGACTTGATGCACTACCTGTGTATGTAAATGACAATGGATTATTAATGTTCTTATTTTGTCTTTCAAAGCTGAACATATTTTAAAAAAATCAATAAAGTATCCTAAAATGTTGTCAGACATAAACAACTTTGCAGTTGTAATATAGTCTTGGTCAGGGCTGAATTCTCCAGATCTTATGATTAGTTCTGTGAATTGGCCTAGTCTGGGAATTGTTGCCATATATTTACCTTCCTCTTCCAGGACAGGTTCTTGATTTGAACTGTCCTCAAAATTAAAAAAAAAAAAAAAAGAAGAACAATTGTGGTATCTGATACCAGATTACTATCAATGATGTCAGAGACAAATATGACTGAAGTAATTCAGACTCCATATTTTGCCAATAACACCACTGGTACACTCTGTAGTACACTGCAGCATCTGGAGCATTTCAAAAACTTTTGCTACCAAGCTTAAGAATTTGCAGACTTGAAGAGCATCTTTCAGATGTGGGGTCTGTGCATAGATTCAGTTCAGCTAATCTTATTTCAAACATGTATTGTGTTTCTTTCCTTGCTGTTGTGGGACAAAGACACTTTATAATTTGAGTAAAATCATTCTAAAACAATGTAATTATGCTTAGGAATAAAATTCAGCAGAATATAGATGGATGGAAGCAAACATTTATCTGGGTTTTGCTTCATTATTTTAGCTTTTTGCATAAAAATGATGAGAGTCCAAAGCTTTTCTATTGGCTGCTGCCCTCCTTTATTTGCCACAAGGAATGTCATTAAATGCAACAAGAAACAGTGGAGCAAATTTAAGATTGTTTTGATCCAAATCACAGCTCTGTTCAACATCATCAATGGCAATAAAAGTGCCTGAGAATCATCCTTGTTTTAGGATACCTGATGGTTTAGTGATTAGAAGAGTACTCACTTAGGAAATGGAAAACCTCCTTTAGCCTGGAGGGCTCTCTTACCACAGCTCTCACACATCAGCCTTTTCCTCCCATGAATTGCAAGGTGTTATCAGACCACTTTACAATTATTGTTGAAGTTGGACTGCTGCAAACCTGGAAAAGCATGAGCTGTAAATCAGAGAGAAAGACTGAACCAAAGGGTGTAAAGAGGACTCCTTAGCAGAGACACTCCTTATTTTTTTAATTCTGGTTATAGGTTTATTTCTGGTTTTAATCAGGGACAATCTACAATATAAAATACCTGAACAGTCCCTGGAGCAGAGACCAGAACTGCAGATATTTCTTTGTTAAAATATATAAAATAAATAAGTAGAATATAATACTTCTCTTTGATGTCATTAAGTGTAAAAAGGGAAGGCTTGTGATATGAATCTATGACTTGTACTGAGGAATTCAAGCTGATGTTCAGAAAACAGTGAAATGATAAACTTGGTTATCTATATAATCCTGACTTGTTCTGCACCATCATATGAACAATACAGACCATGTGAGACTTGAGTGTACATGCTCAAGTCCTGTAAGTCCTGTACTAACTTGAAACTTCCATAAATGTACTCATATTAATTATTCAGAAAAGTAATATCTTGTTATTTATAAGATGAATTAATGAAGTTCGTCATTCTGTAATTATGTCCTGGTTCAGGTTGAATTAGGGGAGAACCTCCAAAGGACTCCCCTAATCTACCACCCCTCCCCCAGCCCTGGGTTTGGGAAGGAATTTCTCGAACAAAGTGGAAAAAACCAGTTTATTAACAAATGAATAAACACCCCCCGACACAAGGGAAAAAAAA
>VWZU01010324.1:111272-124299 GCA_013397095.1 Sterrhoptilus dennistouni
GGGGGAAGGGAAGAAGGGAAAGAAAAGGAAAGAAAAAGAAACGGAAACAGCGAAGATGAGCAGCGTAAAGGAAAAATAGAGGGAGAAAGCGGCAAGCGAAAAGCGCAGCGAGCTAGCCCAGAGCAGCAGCAGAGCTAAGAGAAAGGGGGACAGCCAGTGCCCGCCCAGCCAACAGGAAAACAGGGACAGCTGTTAGACACAACAAGGTAGTCCACGATATGAGATAGGAAGCACTGTCAACCCAGGACAAATAAATTTCCACTAGTCTTCAAATAATTTTCATGGAAATTCCCTCCAATTTTTCATTTTGTAAAGAGTAAGTCTTCAGACAACATCATAGCATGGTTTCAGTATTGATGAGAGGAGACAAGAAATTATTGTTCAGTGTCTTTCCACTGCTACCGTGTTTAATTTTTTCAGGGATTTATTTCATTGATTTTCTTGCTGGTGCATCAGTGAAAGGGCTCACTATTATTTTGATTATCAACTATGATCTTCTCATCTCTTTCAGAGGAATTGTTGTGTAGGTCATTTTACTCCATAAACGTGCTCTAAATTATTTAGTTCAAAACAAATGACTTTGCTTTGGCTGTAATAATTTTTTTACCGTTCTTCTGAATGTAATTGAGTGATGAAAACTTGCATTCATATTATAAAAGTCTGGAAAGCTGGGATTTGGCTAATTAGCTGTAAAGGAAGTCGCAATTATAACAAAAAAGGATGTTGCTCTAGAATGAATATTCATGTTTGAGACACATTATAAGTATTTCTTGCGTCTTCTGCCTACACTTTTTGAATAGGCAAAATGCTAGTATGTCTGTTTGTATGTCTCTTGTGTAGATGAGTTTTCAGTTTATCTTCCCTATCTTCTCACCTATTCTTCCCTGTGAGGAGAACATATCTGCTTGAAAGTGAATATCTTAAAAAAATCTCATAGATTCATTACTCTACATGAATAGCCCCCTTTTTGAGCTTGCTGTACTTAATATAACATGAACTAATTAACTCCTCCTGAGCAACTGGAAATGGAAAGTCAGCAGTTTAGTTCAGTTTGCCACATTTTCCCAAGGATCATTTCATTTTTTCCTCTGGGATGTTGAATGTAATAAACATCTGGTCTAAGTTTAAAGGAATAACATGAACTACTAGAGTACTTTTTATAACTCAGGAAGTTTCAGTAAGTTGTTTGCTGTCTTGCTTTGCTGAGATCCAATAGCACTTCTGAATATCAAACAATGAAACCTCAATACTCAGTTACTAGTATTCCTTTTTCATAGGAATGGGGGATATTAAACTGAATAACACCTCCCAGATCAATCAATGCAGTCCCTGCTGCCTAGGCAACCATATTATCCTGTATTTTTCAAAACAACTTTTTATCTGTGATGGACTATAGCAATGTGGATAGCAAAGCAATACATGTAAGACACTAGAGCTTTTCAGACAAAATATTGCTTTATTTTTTTTTCCCTAGATGGGAAGAATATAGAGAATATTTTCAGCATCTCTGATTTGAGAACAACCCTATCAAATTTAAAATAGATTGGCACTGTTACCAGAGGAAAGTCATCCCCTTGCCTCAGGAAACATAAAAGTGGCAAAGGAGAGGGAATATAAATGCCCATGAAATTCAATGCATTTAGCAGATTTAATTTTTTTTAGTAGCTATATTTTTAGATTTTTACTCTTCAACTTGTTTTTGTCCATGCTTGGAAAAGACATGACAAGAAAGAATGGTCAGAATGATTATTATATGAATATTGCAGCTCTTGTTTTGGATGAGGAAATCATAGAAACATTGAAAGGTTTGTGTTGGAATGGATATGTAAAGATCAGCTAGTCCTACTCCCCTGCAATGGACAGGGACATTTTTCACTAGGTCAGGTTGATCAAAGCTGCATCCAACCCATCCAGCTTCTAATGTTGGGCCAGAGCTGACATTGAGTTTGAGCACTTTCAATGATGGTGCATCCACAAAATGCAGTACATTGAACACTTTCCTTTTCCAGGACAAAATAATTTCGGAAAATGGTAGGGTGGTTGCAGCTGTGCTGCAAAGGTATGAACAAAATAGAAATCAACAATACTTCACCTCATTTAATTTTCAGTGATGGCCTTTTCTTCCAATGGATTTCTTATTCCTCTTAATTCTTATTCAGTGAACTTTTCATATAAAATAAAGTGTTCTAAAATGCCTAAATGAAACCCCCAGGGAAGATTTAAAGAAACTGATCCAGGAAGGTTACTGCATTGTGTAGGTGTCATAAAAATGCAATAACTTTTCTGAGTTGTTTGCAAACTAAGAAAGGTACCAATTAGTAGGACATTTGGATTGCTTTTGAGCCATTAAACACATTTCTGTGAGAAAGAAAATATCAAGAAGGTGCTGATGGCACTTTTACAAAAGTCCAAACAACAGACATAAAGGGCTCCTCGCCACCTTTAACTAGTTCCATAGTGTTAAAAAAGCTAGAGAGAAAACAGATTGAGAAGAGTGCTGGATGTGTTAGAAAACCTATGCAGCGATGGCAAACTGTGTGCACAGATAGTTGAAAGAGGGTGAGGGGTCTCATTATAAAAAAAGATGAGACTAAACAAAAAAGACAAAAAATGTGGTAGGGTTTTTTGACTAGTTAGTTAATTGTTGTCTTCAGAGACAGTGTACCCTGAATCCTAAATAACCCCAGGTGATCTGTTTTGTAGGAGCATTCATACACCATTTCAAATCAATGCAGGGAAGAGAATATTCTAACCAGCATGTTACATACTTTCATCCTGCAGCATGATCATTTTGAAATTCTGTTGCTTGAGGGAAGCAGCATATTTCAGATAGTACAACATTTTCTAATGAGGAGGATGCAGAGAAACCTACTGAAATAAGTTCTTGAAGAGAATTTGTGTTTTGATGTTTTAGGTTTTTTTTCCTCCTGAATGTGTATTTTATTTTTCATAGCTGTTCAGGGAAGCTTTCAAAAAGATTTTATTCCTGAATGAACTTCCACAGCTGAATAGCCCCTGCCTTGTTGCTGCTTCAGCTAGAGCTTTTGCATAAAAATTTAAAAAATCAGTTTCTTTAAGCATTTCCTAGAAAATATTCTTTCTATTTATTCATGAAGTGTTGACAAGATGAAAAGGAGAAATATAAACAGATTTGCCCATTTATCTGGTAATTATTTACTTTTGCTTTCAGACAAGCTTTGAAAAAGAAATATATATCTCCAAAAGACTCAAGAAATCTCTTGGTATCTCTTTTGTAAGGTGCTCACTAGATGAAACTAGTCTTTGAAAAACTCAAAAGAAGAGGAATAGCAGATGCATGCTGAATCTATGCCTCACGTATTGAAAACCATGAACTGCAATACATGAGGTCTCTCTTAGCTTTTAATACACAGGTTTTGGGTTAGTAATGACATTTTGTTTGGTAGAGGAACTAAATGGCTTTTCTTGTTCTAGAAATTCAAGTCAATGGGTGATTGGTGCTACTGTAGCCAAGCTGTGGAAAGAATCAGTAAAACAGCTTCTGGTTGTTGGTTGAGATACACGAAAAAAAAGTACTTAATATCTGTTTAGGATTCCAATTTTTGTCTGCCATAGTGGTCCTCATGAAAGCTCAAGGAAAAGTCAAGGCAGAGGTAAAAACTCCATGTGTGCTTGATGGCCAAGATATTTGAAAGATACTAGTTTATAACTACCATTCCAAAGTAAGAGGATGACCTGCATATAACATCTCTGAGACAATAATTTTCATGGAATGAAAGAATTTTCCAGTGGTCAGGCTGTTGGGTTTTTCTGCTACTGGCATTTTCATTTTCACTTCTAAGGACTCTGTGCTGCTTCCCCATCATTAGGCATTTGGTGACAGTAGTGTCAGTCAAATTCTAGTCATTTGACCAGCTGCTCAGCATTACTTGATTATTTCATGCACAGCAAGATTAACGTACTTCTCTGAGAGCTTCAATCCTTTATCTTAATTAATATGATCAACTAGGTCATATTAAACAGAGAAAAATGCAGACGGGTGTGAATGTGGACTGCAAAGGAATACCCAGCTCACAGTAACAGTTTCTATCTGATATGATATCTGTTGAAACATTCACACAGACAGAATTGCTCTAATTCACTGCAGGAGAGGTTTTCACCAGTATGATTCTTTGCTCTGCCACTGATGCATTGTACAACTTTGGGTAATGCACATAGCCTATGCATAATTTGGACTCCTTGTTATAATGGGAATAGTATGATTTATTAATCCCACAGAGTCAAAGTGAGATCTTTTCAATATTGGGGAAGTGCAATATAATTTTCATGTCTGAACCTCTCTTAACCTCCAAAGTATTACAATGATTAAATATTGATTAATTTATAAAAAACTGTGTTGCAGCATTTGCAGCCAAGTGAGGAAGAGTGTTAATCTGTGGCAAGCAAGAAAAGCATGAAAAGCTGGCTGGGAGCTGATGAATCAAAATATGGCTATATAGATCTTTTGAAATGCCTTTATAGATCCTGTGAAGAGCGGATGCAGGGGCTTTAGGTAGATTATCAGTGGCAGATGTAGTAACAGCTATTTCACCACTGTCTTTCTCCCAATATTTGTATTTTCTCCCAAGAAATGCATCCAGGCAGGTGGGCTGTGGCAACAAACAGCAAAACCACATAGAAATTGCTGTGCAGGTGCTCCAGAAGGTGGATGTTGTCCCTGCTATTATACGAGTGACACAACAAATTTGTTTTGGTTGCAGAATGTAGAGAAAGGATGAGGTCCCTGCTGTCTCTGTTCATCAGCTGGATGTTGCCCTAGGCCAGGGGCATGCTGTTGCTAATTTTAGTTTATTTTGCTGCTCAGCTCAGCTTGTGTCTGTGATTCACCTAATCATTATGATTAGCAAATTCAGTTATTTCTGTTTTGCAGACTCCATGCATGGCTCTTTGTAAAATGTAAAATGCTAGGTGTAGATGGAAGCAATTTCTAAATGCCGTATGACTACAATGCTTCACTTAGAGGAATCTTTCTGCTTAAACAAAACCAGAATCCTGATTCTTCTTGTTTCTCTATGCTGAATAATCAGTGATATGCCGTGGAAAGCAGTCTATGAAATGTTGTATCTATACTGAATCTCGAAAATCAATGAAAAATTCATTTTGAATTATTCATTCCTAGAACAGGCTCAGGAATTCCTATAGCATCTCCTTGTAAGCCAGTGCAGCACTTGCTTTATCAAAATAATCCAGAAATATTAAGGTGGAAAACTGAATAAACCCTCAGGGTTAGATGCCAAATACAATCTTGAAGAAATACTCTTCTGTACCTTGAATTCCCTGCTATATAATGTCCTCTTGGAGTCCTGAAGTACCACGTGAAGGAACCTTTGTGCCTTCAGAAGTGGATGATCTTCTTGATCCCTCTGCTGTGTGCTTTTCTGGAAAATGAAGGTTCAGTATCGTTCCTCACAGACATAAATTTACAAGTTAATAATTATTAGCAAGAAAATTTCATAGTTAAGACTCTTCGCTATTAAAATTTTTCTGCTTTGTGTTCTGTTTTTCTATTTGCAGTGATCCAAGATGCAAGAAAGAAAAGCCCATAAACCAGGTACTGTTTTCCATACGTTTTATCTTTACATGTTTAGTCAGTATGAAAGTTCTATAAAACTTTATATTTGGATTTGTATATCTTCTCAAGGTTTTATTAGAAATAAAAACACAATAGTAAACTTACTATAAAATGAACCAGAAAAAAGACTAAAATCTGCTTGCTTTTCAGAGGGAACTTTTACTTTGTGGGTGGCTGGACTACACAGTAGATTTGGTACACAGCCAAGCTTTTTAAAAGTGTTGTCGTATTGTGGCAGGCAAAATTCTGCAATGTACTCTGCACAGTGATCTGGTCTGAGGTACAGGGTGAAAGAGCTGTGGTTCTGAATAGACAACCTTAACTTACACAAACATTGCCAGAAAGGGCAAGGCACCTCAGGCTATTGGTAAGAGGATAGCAAACCTTTCATTTCTGGATCACTGCTTGCATCCTGCTGTGTTTAGTAGTGCCTGTAGGTCATTCAGGGAAACGAATTGGATATTGCAGATTGGCTTGCGAAGGGACAGGAGTTCACATCACAGAACCATTGTTGTGGACATTGGGACTGGCAGAATGGCCAATATCTGCTTCCAACACAGGGCTGAGCTACATCAAAGGCACACTGTGGTAAAGCTTGTGAGGCTTCTGCAGAAGCAGAAGTTTTAATGACTAGATCTTCCATCAGTTAGTTGAGAAAAATTGCTGCACTTTGGATTGGACTGCAACCTGCAAGGCTATCAGCCAGATATTCCTGGAACACTGAACTCATTGCAGATTGTAGAGTGGAATGGGAAACCTGCATCTGAATGCTGTAAAATTTAAACTTACACTATATGAGAAGCTACTGATACCGGGCTCAGCACTAGCTCAGATGTCAAACAGGTAGATTTAGACACAGAATTTTGATTTCAGAAGTGAAATCTTCTTCACAGCCTCCTTCAGGAGCTCCTTTTCATCAGTTTAAAGATAAAATAAGATGCAAACTGTGCATTATTATTTTTTGTCTACCTTAAGTAATTTTAGTTTAACTCTTTAGAATACCTCCACTTTTCTTGTTGATTTCAGCAAAGGCAGGATGAGTGGAGAGGTAAGCAAACTCCATTTAAGTATAAAAAACAGTGGCAATACTCATTAAATGACAGATATGGGGTTGTTTCACTACAGCATGTGGCATTTTCACAGCATTAAGTGTCTGGATGCCTGAGGCTGGGTAAGCACATATTCCTCACACACTCAGTTGCTCAACTTTTCTTCCTCTGTGGCTTGGAACAGTATTTATTTTCTGTAGTTACTCCTGAAACCATTCTGAATCCTGTATTTCTTTGGGGTGGTTTTCCTGAAGAAAAAGCAAAGCCATGGGAGCAGCTTTCCTGGATTTTTTCCACACAACTCGCCAATATCCCTACAAGGGATCCTATGAAGGAGGTTGCACAGTAAGAAGGCTCCAGAGTGAAATTGGCAATTTGATATTGAGAAGAGGGTGTTTGAAAGCAAACCACACAAGGACGCTTATGGTCTCAAGTATCTGAGATTCCAGAAAAGCACCTTGTGGCAAGACAACTCTGGATTTGAAATGTCAGTTTCAAAGGAGAGAAAACATGAACAGAACATGAAAACGGCATCTGTGTTTCAAACCTATTTCACAGAAATTATCTTGCTGGGTTTAATCCACACTGGAGAAAAGACTCAAAGTCAATTATTAAGCCAGGGATGTGTTTCTATGTCAACAAAACCCAAACTGAAGCAACAGAAATTATTCCAATTAAGTTAAAATAGGAGCTATTAGGTATTTGTGTCTAACAGGGCAAGCCAGATAGACCTGATTTTAACAGCTTTTTTTTCAGAACCATCAAAACAGATACCTAATATTTTTCACTGTATCAGTGAAGTGTCCTGGGGTTAGGCATGTATGTATATGCTAGTCTATGTACAGATTTTTTTTAATTAAATTTCTCCAGTATTTCTTAATGAAAAAAAATTTCTTTTTCAGAAACCAACACGCTATATATAAAGATACTGATTCTGACAAAATATTTTCTAGCTATTCTCACATATTCTGTTTTGTGGTTTTGTTTTTGGCTTTTTCTCTTCTCTATATTCTTTCAAAGAATAGGAAACTCATCACTGAAACTCTTATGGCCTGTTAACTCCTAAGAAAATAATTTTCTGCAGTTTGGAGAAGATTTGTAATCCCTCTGAAACATAATGCAGCTCAGTCTAACGTAGGTATCTGAAATAGGTCAAGCGTTTCTAGTTCTTTATATTAGTAATAAAGTTTAGGGTGACAAGCTCAGATGTAGCCAACAGCAGTGTAGATATTTATAGTTTAATAATGTCAATCCTATGCACTGTTCCAGGTCCCATGTGTGCCATTCACATGAACATCAGTAGAAATGTAATCAAGCTGTGATAGTATTTTCTCCACTTCTACTTTACATTCTTCAAAAATAAGAAAAAGTTCTCGTTTCTCAGGAAGAGAAAAACACATAAAAACGTGTAATTCTTGTGTTTTCTGCTGATCTTTTCACTGTACTGCCATGGAAGACATAATGGCAACTGACTGCGCAGCGAGAAGAACCTAATTTCGTTTACAGGTGTAACACAAAGAAAGTGACTCATTATAAGCCATGGTAATATTTCCACCTCCTTTCAGACCTAAAAAGCAAGATACTTGCATAAGTACAACAAACTATGGTAATATATTTTCTTGAATTTAAATGAGTTCCTCTTGTGCGAAAGCTTCATGTTTGAGAGTTTAATTACCAAATAATGTATGTTTTTTCTTAGTTTTTTCAAAGTCCATCAGTTTTGGCTCCTTGTATGTTTGAATTATGAAGAAAACAACTTTAGCAGAGAACTTCCATTCAATCCCATTTTATTGGTATATGTCACTGGAAAGAAAAAGTGATTATCTTTTCTTCACCTTGCTGCTTTCAAAACTCTGGAAGTCCAGGTTTATAGCTAAAAATTGTAATTAGAATGTAAGTTGGATGAGATTCATAAATACTGGTTTGGGACTAACAACACATCTGAATCTCTGTCTCAGTTTGGCGATCACATCTAATTTTTTCCTTGCCTTTCCCCACCCTTTTCCCAGGCACCACAGATGGCAATTCTACCCAAGTTACACTCAGGTAACAAAAACTTGCCCTGGGTTAAATGCAATGGCACTGTCTCTGGGCTAGGAAGTTTTTTCTGTTAGAGGATAGAAGAGAGTATTCTGAGGTAGTACCACTCTTGATCTCTCATGTCACAGATTCACGGAATCATTGAATATACCCTCTAAGGTCAAGTCCAATCTTTGATCACCCCCCAGTCACCTAGGCCACAACACTGGGTGCAATATCCAGTCAGTATTCTTTCTCAAACATCCTTTATCCCTACTCAATGCCATGGAAAAGACAAGCCTGTCTTGAAAAGGAATAGAAATGCCTTAAAGAAAAAGCTGAGAACCAAAGAAAATGGGGAAAACTAATAAAAAAAATCATGGACTGTGGATAATACTTCCAAACAAATTCAGAAAAAATAGAGCCTAAGTGCTCAACACAAGACCAGAATCTGTTGGGCATGGCTCACTTGCTATCTCTGCAAAGTAGAGCCCCTGTTGGTTGATCGGACCTTTGGCTTAACCTGGAAAAGACGTCCTTCTGCCTTTCTGCTCCAGAATGATGATACACTTGAAACTCAATTATTTTATTGGGGAAATATACCACCATTCAGTATTTCAGAAGCAATCAACAGGGTTTTGCAGTCCCCTCAGGTATCCCTGGTGAATCTGAATGTGTTATCAATATGGGGCCTTGCCTTCTAAATAAAAATAATGGCTTATTCTTCTATGTGGCATTCCCTTTCTGGAGAGGGTAAGTGCTTCACAAGACAAAGAATAGACAGGTTAGAATTGCAAAACTCTAGGGAAATGATAGCTCTAGCTAGCAAATATTCAAACCCTTAGATGATAACACAGGAATTTGGACTGAAGCTTTAGATGTTTGCAGTAATATTTTAATAAGGACTCACATAAAACAGGCACCGAGGTAGATGAAAACAATAAATCCTGTGTACTTGAGGTGCATGTGCCATTTGTTCAGTCCTGTTAAATGTCAAGGTTTAAAGCTGCAGAGATAAGTCACCCCTGTAGGATGATTTAGCACCATCTATCTGTTGAGTACATAAATATCTATCAGAGAATGCTATAGCTCTCAAGACTACCTTTGACTTTGTTTATGGAATTTAATAAAACAGACTCCAAGGCTACTGTGAGCTCCATCTTCCACATGAAAGATCTGGTGCAGAAGTAGGTAGTACCAAAAAAGAACTAGCAATAGCTTTTCCTGCTGGCCAGGATCATTGTGTTTGGAAGATTTTGGCTGTATATAAAAAATGCTGGTTTATAATGTGTACTTGTTTTGTGTAGGCAGTGAAAATCTGTTCAGCCTTTCATTATGGTGAAAGTCCTCTAGAGCAATAAAGCTAATCTTTCCAGGTGTACTGAAGTCATAATCCTTTCCTTTCCTTTCCTTTCCTTTCCTTTCCTTTCCTTTCCTTTCCTTTCCTTTCCTTTCCTTTCCTTTCCTTTCCTTTCCTTTCCTTTCCTTTCCTTTCCTTTCCTTTCCTTTCCTTTCCTTTCCTTTCCTTTCCTTTCCTTTCCTTTCCTTTCCTTTCCTTTCCTTTCCTTTCCTTTCCTTTCCTTTCCTTTCCTTTCCTTTCCTTTCCTTTCCTTTCCTTTCCTTTCCTTTCCTTTCCTTTCCTTTCCTTTCCTTTCCTTTCCTTTCCTTTCCTTTCCTTTCCTTTCCTTTCCTTTCCTTTCCTTTCCTTTCCTTTCCTTTCCTTTCCTTTCCTTTCCTTTCCTTTCCTTTCCTTTCCTTTCCTTTCCTTTCCTTTCCTTTCCTTTCCTTTCCTTTCCTTTCCTTTCCTTTCCTTTCCTTTCCTTTCCTTTCCTTTCCTTTCCTTTCCTTTCCTTTCCTTTCCTTTCCTTTCCTTTCCTTTCCTTTCCTTTCCTTTCCTTTCCTTTCCTTTCCTTTCCTTTCCTTTCCTTTCCTTTCCTTTCNCCTCTTCCCTCCTCTTCCCTCCTCTCCCCTCCCGCAGGAGATATTAACAGTAGCAGCAATCTCCATGTGCTATGGAGAACAGCCTGTTTGTTTTCCTAACAGTGTTCAAAAGGTTAATAGGTATAGCTAAGTTCAGAAGTATTTTTTGTTATGCTCTTTCTTATGTTTATAGGTTTATAAACATATAGGTCAATTGCTACATGTTTGAACAAACTGAACAGTCCAGAAATGAGTGTGAAGGAAGGTGTGGGGAAGTGCCTTCTATTTCCTGAGCATAGAAAGTAAGGCAGATTTAACTTTATCATCAGTTCTGTGAAAGAGCTGATGCCTGATTCTGGAGGAACTGGATATCTTCTCACTATTTAAAGTCTTCATGGAAACAATGATTTTTTGGCTCAAAGTTTTGAAAAGTTTGATAGCATCTGGCCTCTACCCTCAGAAGCTTTCATTTGTCAAAACAAGTTCTTGAGGTTTCTCTGAGACCACTTAATTACTTGCTATTTAAGCAAAAATTTGCTTTCAAAAGTTCTGCTAGGCAACAGAGAGGGTTTCTTAAACCTCATTGGAGGAGAAAATTCCAATGCATCTCATCTAGGCTATCACCTTCAAGCCTGCAAGTGGAATAGGGAAAGACTAAAAGAATGAGAACCGGAATGAGGAAAAGGGAAAGGGAAATGGAAAGGGAAAGGGAAAGGGAAAGGAAAAAAGGCAAAGGGAAAGGAAAAATAGAAAAAGGAAAAAAGGGGGGGAAAAAAAGGAAAAAAGGAAAAGGGAAAGGGAAAAGGAAAAGGAAAAGGAAAAGGGAAAGGGAAAGGGAAAGGGAAAGGGAAAGGGAAAGGAAGGGGAGGAAAAACCTCCTCAAACCCAAGAAATAAAATCTCAGTGCACAACTTCTAGTACTATGCCATGGCTCACTTATCAGAGGAAAGAAAAGGGATCTGATGGAAGGTGCACTGCAGCACTTCTCCCTTATTGTGTGCTCTGAAACACCATGATATGGGGATGAATAATCTTGGCATACAGTCTCTCAAAACCAGCACATAAAATTGTCATTGATTCAGAGGAAAGGAACACAAAGGCATCACAGGACCCTTCACTACCTTTCTTCTCCCATCTTTATTGATTACTTCAAAGCTTCTTTGCTTAACTCAGACTATGTCATGTTAAGAATGTTCAAAATAGTTTTTCCTGTGTGATGTTTTTACAGTGGTGTCATTTTATCTGTTAACATTGATTCTGACTTGTGAATAATGGGTTCATTCTCTGATCTGTAATGGGAAGTGTGTTTCCTCTGCTTGTATCACTTAAAGATTTATGGGAAATGACTGAAGTGATGACATGGACCAGGTCACAGTAGCAGTCCTGATACTGCCTTTAGTTCAAAGATACTCAGTTCTCTTCTATCAGCTAGAGCCTCCCTAAGTAGAGGCAGAAGAAACATGCCAATTAGTGCAAATCATCTGCTTTCAAGCTTTTTTATACATACTGTGCCAAATAATATTCTTACAATTACAAAAAGTCAAATCTTTTACAGTTGAATAAAAATATTATCATTATTGCATAAAAGAAACAATTTGCCACAAGAGGTACAGTAGCTGATCCAGAGTGTGACATGGGAATAATTCTTTCAATAATGAAGAAAGTGTGGCTAGCCACACTGATTCTTCCTGATTTGTTTAGAGAGCCACAGGTTATAAAACTGAGCAAGAATGTCTCCATTTTCAGAGAAGTTGAGACATTTGGTAAAATAACAGAATATAATTGCTGTACAATCATTTATTGCAATTCACCTGAGGGCTGTCAAGGGATAGCAGAGATAGTTCAATTTAAACAAGTTTCTATAGATGTGGTCAAATATCCTCTTTTCTCAGTTTATTACCCAAACAAATGAGCTTAGTAGAAGATATTATGAAGAGTCTGGACTGATGAGATGATTCCCTTACAATGTAGAGCTACTGCAATTTTCTCCTAATGACTATTTTGAAATCCCAAGAGGAGAAAAGAAAAGTTTGGATTAGTCAGATGATGCGAAAAGCATCAAGCCAAAGAATCTCTTGGATAGTAAAAGCTACATATTGATATATTGATATTCCAGAGATTTTGGGGCTAAACTGAAGCTCTGTTTTCAGATGCACATTAAGTTTGTACACAAACTATAGGATCATCATACAATGCACTGAAGTTCTTCACCATGATTAGATCTCCCTTTTCCACTTTACTTTAGCTTCCATGGTTACCCTTTCATTACAATAATTAAACTTATTTCTCAGCTGCATTTATTGATTTGTGTGATGTCTTTATCAAGCATAACAGGACAATTCAAGAAAAGAAATCTATAAGGGTATGTCTGAAGTATATTGGTGTGAAGTATATTGGTGTTCAACTATCCTTGTTTCACAGGAAAAAC
>VWZU01010324.1:124371-146773 GCA_013397095.1 Sterrhoptilus dennistouni
AAAAATTTTAAACCTCCAGAAGCTTCCAGTTAATGCAGGGAAAATTATGCATTTCCTAGAAAGGGAAATATTTGCATGTGAGATTTTAAAGAATGATATTTTGAGTTGAATATACGTAAGTGTGGACTCTGCCATGAGGAAGAGAGTATATCTGTAGGAATATAGGTTCTTTAATTTTAGGTCTTCTTGTTTTGGTTTTCTGAACATACTTAGATATATTTTAGTAGAGTCATTCTTAGCACCTTACCAATAACACTTTTGTCTATATTAATTTTTTTTTATCTTGCCTGCCAAGTATTAATGTATTTATTTCACAGATGATGTTGAACAGTGCAAGAAATAGTTCAATGCATACACTACAGGCAGATTTATTTTTTTTAGCTGTCATTATTAACAAACCACAAGGATGTATGCACAGATTCCACAATCAAGCAGTTTGAGAAGCCTCCACTCTCCCCGATTTTGGTCCTATGTGTTTTTGCCAGCCTGAATTATTTTATAGTTGGTAGAGATGTAATCTTCTGTCACTTTCTAAAACAAAAATTATTTTTGGTTACAGAGTATAAAATATGCAAGTACCTTAGCTTGTTTTTGAAATACACACACACACACACTCAACCAATTCATTACAGCTGCAATAAATATATTTTCAAGCTGTGCATATTCATTGAAAGGGAGAGGTCATCCATAGTAACATCACTCCTGTGACTCAGATAAAATGAACACATTGCTGTGATGTCCCTGCATTGAAATGCCAAATGCTGATTGTTCATAAGGTATTGTGTGAAAAGTTACCACAGCCATTGGTGCAAGGGCAAGAAACAATCAGATCCCATGAATTTTGTAGTTATATCAAAAATGCCAAATTTTCTGCAGTCACTCTTTACTACCACCTTTTTTTTAACCTTCACTATGTCAGTGAAACTAGACAAAAACTTTTTAAGTTTGTAATGCAATGTAAATTTGACACAGTATTTCTTACAATTACACACAAATACGTCTGTAATTGCTAAGCTTTTGTATTATAATCCTTTTCCATTTACATTTCTGATGGTCCAAAATATCCCTTTATTTTTGGAATTTCAGTTGCAGCTTCCGTACACTTCTAAGAATTAAAAAGAAAAAAAAAGAAAAAAAAAGGGTTTTTTTTCCAGCTTCTGTTCACATCTCAAACTTGCTTGATTCTAGAAATCATTAAACTCCTACTTCAGTATGGGAGAAAAGCTCTTTCATACAGAGTTGTAAAAATGGGAATTTGGTTTGTTTAGAAAGAACATCTGAAATGTTAGCTTTGGTTACAGGTCAAACTCCAACCCAGCTCCTTATTCACTCCTCCTCCACAGGACAAGGGAAAATCAGAAAGGTAAGATTAAGAGAGGGAGATCATTTATCAGTCATTGTCAAGATGAAACAGATTGGGCTTGGGGAAAATGAATTTAATTTATCACCAATTAAAATATATTTGTTTAGACAGAAACAAAAGAAAGATTGAAACAGGCCCCTTTCCTTCACTGCATCTCTTCCAGGCTCAACTTCACTCCTTCACTCCTGACTTTACCTCCTATTCCAGCAGGGAGAAGGATGGGTATGTGGTCAGTCCATAACTTATCTTATCTGCTGCTCCTTTCCCTGCTCCATTGTGGACAGGGACATGGAGGAATATTTGCAGCTCTGACCTAGTGTCTGTACAGTGTCTGTACAGACGCCACTCCTTTAGCATCCCACTGCAACAACCCATGCACAGACTTTCTCAAAATCATGGTGTAAATTTCTTCCCATTCTCTGCTATTCAATAAATGATCCCGCTTAGTGTGCAAAGCTGATGCCCTAAGTCATCCCTTTAAATCCTGAGGATACCCTCATAATGTTTTAGAAGCAGGAGCTCTCTGGCTCATACCCAGTCTTTTGTTTACTTCACACACTGTTATCTGCTGCCATTTTGCCTTTTTCAGCAGCAGTTCTCTTCTTTATGACAGCTCTCCACATTACTGAGTGCATTAAAGATCCCATTTTTCTATGGCATTTTTTTGAAACACCTTCTGAATTCCATGTTTATTTAATAAGACCAGAGCTCTGCCACTGCATTCTTTATGTCAGCAATTTACTTTGTGAAGAGAAGCAGAGAAATTACATTCCTACTCAGAAAATCATGAAAACAGCATGAAATTAACTGCAGCGAATGTAAGATCAACTTTACATCTCACACAGACCAGCAGCTGTTGCAAAATACACTTCTTACCAATTCCATTTAATAATTAATTTTAATTGAATTACAATTTAATCCCAGAATAAGATCTCCCTGCAACTATAGAAGTTTTGTCAAAATATGACTCAACTATTTTATTCCAGTTGTTAATCAATGTAACTATTAAAAATATACTACTAATATCTGCTTTGACTTCATCTAGTTCTATTCCAATTTATAGCAATTGTTTCCTGCTATTCTTTGTCCTGCGTTCTATAAAACACTTTATTGTGTTAGTGTTTATAAATCTCAGGATTACATTTACCCATATTACCACTTCATTATACTGCTCATAATAACTCCTTTTTAAAGCAATTATTTTCCATAGACAGTGGTCCTTCCAGCTGACAGGACCTGCATTCTCTGTGGCAACAGTATTGAAAGGTGTTTTCTGGGAATGTGTGCAATGGGCCGAGTGATACAGACTGTGCCCAGAGATTGTTCCCTCCTTGCGGAAGCTCTGCTGATGCTTTCATCATCCACAGATTTGTACGGCACTTGTTTTGTATTTAAGGCCACTCCTTTGATGGCATGCTGCATGTATGAAAAGCATGTTTCCTTGACCCAGGGGCAGCTGCTTTTGATATTTGTCAAAGAGTTGTTAACCTCAAGCTGAAGGGACGGTCTCAAGTTGTACCAGAGGAGGTTTAGATCATATATTAAGAAAAATTCCTTCACCGAAGAGATGGTCAGGCATCGGAATACACTGCCCAGGGAAAAGGTGGAATCACCTTGGTGACCTTGGAAGTTTGTTCCAAACTTAATGAGTCTCTGATTCTAACTAACCCTTTAGTATGTGATCCATTGGTATCAGCTTGTGGGAATTCACCTCTTTTATCTCTCTCTCTCCTTAAAAAGAAGGGCAAAGCTTATCTAATTACTCTGGCTCAATAATTGTGTAATCCTTTTGAAAACCTAGAAACTTTCTACTAAAATGAGGATGTGTTTTCCTCCAGCTTTTATCAGAATAGGCAATTATGAAAGAAACATCCTCTATGTTCTGTAATGAGAGCAAAAATAAGAGGTGCACACACAGGATTAGAATAGGAATGAAAATTTTGGCAGTGCTAGAGCTCCCAGACTTTCCTGCTGGTAAGAAGGCCCTTCCCTGACAGGTGAATTCAGTGGAGGTTTGAACCTACAAAAAGCTATGGACTTTTCCAGCTTCCTGTTTGCATCACTGTCTTCTTTGCAGCCTCATCTCTTTATTTTCCCATTGGTCCCTCTTGAATATACAGCAGTTGTGGTTAGTAATGGACTGGAATTTTTTGAGTCTGATGTGACACAACAGACAATTTTATTCTTAGTAAATGCATAATTAATTGATGAACAAGTCTACCTCCCTCTTTCAAGGCAGGACAGAAGTCATTCCAATTAATTAAATTATGTCTACAAGATCAGACTTCACTGTGAGTCCTATAAAACCTGAAGACACAGAAGGACATCAAAAGCTGACACATTTGTTTTTTAACTTGCAAACTCACTCAAATATCATGTTGTCAAGAAGCTGCCTAGTAGTGACACAACAACTGAAACAAATAAACAAGCAAGTCTGATTATTCACCAAAAACCTCTCCTTAAAGATGTTTCTGGTATTGCTTAACCAGCTCTACCCCCCAGTAGTGCTTTTTAAAATCATGTTTTAATATAAAGAATAACTTTCACACAATTTGGAGTTTTGTGAAAAAAAAATAAAAATATGGAAATACTAAGAGTCTTTCCTATTTCACTTCTCTATTTCAAATTTTTATAGTGCTTCCTGGGAATTTTGAGAAGACTTGAGCCTGTCCTGCAAATGTGCATAAAGGGAAAAGAGAGATGAAAAATACCCCATGATTAGGCATTACTCTCCATGTCTGGTTTAAAAGTAGAAAACTTGTATCTCTAGTCAAGCAAATCATCATTTATTTCCTGTCGAGGAATTTTTCCCTTTTGCAAAATAAGAATCCATAGTATTCAAGGAAAATAATAAAATAAATTGGTTCTACGTATGCTGAAAGTATTCACTTAAAATCCATGCCGTGCCATGGATCCATGTAAGGAAAGCAAATAGAAGCACCTGGATTATATTAATGTTAGTAATCCCTTCAGTGAGATGTAGCTGCTGTTCCATAGACAATGCAGAGTATCCTGGTCTAAGGATCAAAGAATTCCTTCTTGGCTTATGCTAATGGAAATATTCTTTTTGGCTTGAAAGCACACTGCACCTAGAAAGCAAGACCCTTAAATATAAAATATAAATATAAAATCTTTTAGTTGCTTTACGTTTTGATATGTGTTAAGATTTTCTTCGAAGTGTGATTCATGCAAGATGTTTTGAAGATGAATTTTGAAAAGCTTTAGGAAGGAAGTGTTGCTTTTGTCTATACACTGGTCCCACAGCTATCCTAAAGGAAAATTGCCTTAATTTTACAAGGTATTTTAAAGACTATGAGTATGAATTTTTAAACAAAAGAGATTTATACCTCTGTATCTGTCTCTGTCTCATCTATAATCTATCTCTCTATAGATTTGCATGCAGAGAAATTATGCAATCTAAATGTAAAATTACATAGTGAGGTATCTCTTTACATATCATTTATGACTTTATATATATATATATATACATACATTTAATATACATATACATATACAAATTTTAAACTCTCTCCAAGTCTGCAACAGCCTTACATATGCAGGTATAATACAAGGTACAAAATTTCTGAACAAATTACTCATCCTATGGAAAAATTGGCACCTTTCCTTCTCTCCACCCACCAAAATCCCCCCCACTTCTCTTAGGGAAAATAATTAAACTAAGGAAGAAAAATTTATGTCTGGCTTGATAGATATAAAACATATCATGTAAAAATGTGTAAATATAATATGAATATTATGCAATATATGTGAAGAACTGAATGTTGCTCATACCTCCTTTGCCAAATTTCCCTCCATAATCCTTTTGTTTACACACCAGGATTTCTTTTTACCCATTTCTTGCATTTATTTATTATTCCCTTCTTTGTAGATTTGTCAGATTTCCTGGTCTTTCAGGTTTGGATGAATAAGAGGCCAGTGGCTCAGTAAGGCTCGTTCCATTAGCTGTAGCAACACTGGGGTGCAAGAATAGTCCCCTTATCAGTTTCAGGACAAAATTATTCCAAGGTACATTGTATGTGTTCAATGAACTGAGGTGTGACCTTTCCAGGTAAGTGTGCATTGGGCTGAAAAGTGTAAGCTTAAAAATGGTAAAGATACAGGAAAAATGCTATTGAAATGTTTGACCCAATCCTCCACTCAGAAACATAATGCAGCACTGACTTCCATGTTGTTACACAGGTTTGACCACGACACAAATTTTCAGAGTTGACACTCACTCTCCACTATGCAGCCTTATTTGAGTATCTGGTTTATGAGACTTCAGTCATCAGATATCAAGAGAACAGTCCTCTTGAGGATATCAAATGTAATTCTTTATATTTTCCTGTATATATAGATAAATATGTATTCTCAGTGTAGGCTAATGATGTTCCACAAAGAAAAAAAAGTATTGTAACAAGTGATTCGCTTTAATAAAAGCAATATCACATAGCTGCAAATAACAGAACCTCCAATTCTCCATTCTCAGTTTTTCCTCCTTTGGCTACTCAAGTCCTGACCTTGCCTTCCAGTATTCTGGTGATATCTATACCATATACTCCTAACTTATTCATAGGGATTTAAGTTACCCCTAAGTAATGTAGTTCAAGAATGGGAAGCAGTTAAATCTCAATATAAATAATGCTGTCTGGGCTACTCAGAAGTCATAAAAAGCTCAATTACCCTACAACATGTCAAGTGAAAGCATCTTTTCTTTGTCAAGTATAGGATGTACTGTGTACATTGTACTTAAACTACTGCAAGCATCTGTGCAGCCAAAGTGTAAATTGTTGTAAATCCGTGGGATTTCCTTTTTTGGGGGTTCTCCTGGGGGTGCCTTGATATCTGGGCAGCACAGAGAAAAGAAAGTCAGGCACAAGAGACATGCCAATTTTTGGCTGTGGGAACTGCCACACCAACAAACCCCAAACAGCTGAATTTTTACAAGGACCCAGTTATAACACAGAACATCAGTGTGTTTATAGTTCCACAGAGGCCAGAGTGGAGAGTCATGCGCCTGATTAATCATGTTTAATTACCAGCTCTTGTTAGGCTCGTATCCATTTGGACACCATGCTGTACTGAAGCAGAGAGATCGCCACCCACCGTGTGAGCAGAAGTGGCAGACAGGCACATGTGGCTCCTGTGACTCCTTTTTGTCTGGAAAATGCAGTTGAAAACCATACTGTCATGTACAAAACATAAAACACCTAATGTGCTTTCATCTTGGTTTATATAAACCACATTTCAACACAGATATTCCAGGCTGCCTCACATAGTGCTTTATGTGGAGCATAGTCCTGTATTTCAGGAAGAATTCAGAACAAACATTGGTTTTTTTGCAGCCTATAAATACAATAGCAAGAATGTTTTGATTAAAAATCCTTAAAATTACATAAATAAAAATCATGTGTCAGGACACATACTGCTATCATGATATAAATTAATCTGGTAATAAGACTTTGACTATCTTAATAAGCTTATATCCTTGGAAGATTGAAAACTTTTACAGGTGTTTTTCCTATGGTTCTCAATATATATCTTCCCACTTTTAACACTGTCTCCCAATAGTGCTAGACCTAAATCTTGCCCAAAGATAGCTATGATATTAATATACACAATGTGTAAACCAGCCTGCCTATCGTTTCTTCTACTTGCAAGGTTGTATTCTGTTTTCACAGTACAGACTATCAGAAAAACATTTCCACTGATGCTTAACACAGCACAGCAGGGATAAGAATTACACCCTCAGAAACTTCATAGAATCATAAAGTATTAGAATAGTTTGGATTGGAAGGGAACTTTAAGGGGAATCCAGCCCAACAGGCCCTGCAATGAGTGAGGACATTTTAAACTAGATCGGTTTCTTAGAGCCCCATCCAACTCGACCTTGAATGTTCCAGAGATGGGGCATCTAAACCTCTCTGGGTAACCTGTTCCAGTTTCATCCCTTTTGCAATTATTGCAATTAAATCTGCTTAGCAATCTTCCATAAAAATAAAACTATCTGCTTGTAAATGCTAGCACTGCTAAAGGAACTAATTGTAAAATATAAAGAAAAAAAATATTGAGAACTGAACATCTGCTGTGTTTGTGCTTCTAAAATCTCCACTTGGCATACTCATTTGCAGACTTATATTTTCAGGATTTGTTTAGGAAAATGCTGGAAACATGCCACTACCTCTCATGCCATAAAAATTACACAGATGAACAAAATGAATGAATTATTAAATTATATGTTAACTTCCCAGTAAATGTGGGACATTCAAGCTCCTACCTCAGAACAGAGAGCTGAGAGTCACCTTTTTTATTTTTGTTGCCATGCAGACTTATTATCCATTTAAAAAAATTGTCCTTTCTTCAGCACTAAATGTAGTTAAGAGCCTTTTTGAATATAATGAATCTGCCTTTTTTTCCCCCCCACATTGTAGCCAAGCAAACAGAGCAACTGACTGACTCACAAAAGGTTCAGATTATTTTTTTATATGGACAAATCATTGCAGCTGACATTGCTTCACCTGGCTGATATGTGTTAAGGTAACAGCATAAATTACACACTAATCCATTAAAAGGTGTTTTCCCCCCCACTTCTGGTTGACATTACATAACTCACAAAAGTGGATTGGAGAAAGAAGACCTTTTGCAAAACAGTTCTGTCTTCACCCAACTAAATTCTGATCCTGAATTGTGAAAAGTCAAACACTACAAACCTTTTCTAGAGAGTTACAGCATTTTCATGCTTCCACTTTGTCATGGATGACTCTTAAGACTTACAGCCTTCCATCCAGTCTTTGGTCATGTATATTCATTTGGGGCTTTTGGCCCCAAAAAGGAATTTTTTTTGGCTAAATTCTTAGCTCTGCTTTGATGTCTTTACCACCTCGTAATTAAAAAACAACTCTGAAAAGGTTTGAACCATTTTGTGCCTAACTAGCTTTGACTAGGTCTTTGGTCTCTTCTCCCAAGTGAGAGGAAAGGAAATGGCCTCAGGTTGTGCCAGGGAATGATTAGATTGAATATTAGGAAAAATTTCTTCACTGACACAGTGATGAGGCATTGGAGCAGGCTGCACAGGGAGGTGATAGACTCGTCATCAATGGAGGTATTTAAAAGACGTGTAGATACAGCACTTAGGCACATGTTTTAGTATTAGACTTGGCAGTGCTGGGTTAATTTTTGCACTTGATCTTAAAGATGTTTTCAAACCTAAATTATTCTATGATTTTATGACTGAAAGAATTCTAGCTCAGGACTGTAGTTTTGTACCAAATTATGTGACTTCCTGGATAGAAGAATTGCATAGGGGTTCTCTGCAGGTCTGCCTGTTGGACTCTTTCTGCACTGTCATTACATCAAGTCTGAGCTCAAACCCAGATTGGGTGATGGTCCAGCTCTGATGGCTGTCAGGAAATTTTCCCAGTGGAGGAAAAGTCCAACTGCATTTTGTGCTCTCTGACATGCATGTGTGCAGCAGGGGCAGGTCTCCTTCAAGTAGGCTTCAGCTCACTGCCATCAATTTGCTCTTACAGTGGTAGTGGGACTAATGCTCTTAACTTGAACTGAGGGAGCAGGAACCAGATGGTTTTGAAATGCTTCAAGGGCATAGGTGAACATGGTGGTAGCTCATGGGAGAAGAGACTGTTCTGGAGTGCAGCAAAATCTGTTTCTGAATAAACGGAGGTGGAGGCAAAGTGTCTATACAACAGATTTTTCTTTGCCCACCAGAAAATCACTTCATCTTTCTTTGTATAGTGAAATGGATTTAACTGTTCACAGCGAACAGACGGGACTAATTTATGTTTTCAGAAGAATTTCATGAAAGCTGCCAGTTCTTTCATTTTACCCATTTTTCAACACCTTCTGACTGTAAAATTGGCTGAGTTGTGCTGACTTCTAACTGATGATGCCAAAGTTGTTCCCAAAAACCAGTCGGGATTTCTTCAATCTTCTTTCAGAGGGGGATAAACTTTGAAGGGAGCAGACCATCCTAGAAATGGTGGGGAAAAAGGCAGGAGAAATGGATAGGTGTTCATTTTATGCTTCTCAGCTTTCTGCTGAGGAGATTCATCAAAACCGGGGGTAGTACAGTGAGGCTACACCCTCATTCCAGATTATTCTTAGAAGTTTCTTTCTGTATATTGCTTTGGCCACAGCTCCTGACTCCTCAGTGCTGCTCCTCAGCCTGCTTTCTGCTTCATCCAAGCAATTTCTAAATCTGGAGCATCAACTTCCCAGCAGCTGCTGTCTGAGAAGCACAGTAGGAAGAAGTTACTTGTTTGGCTCCTTACACCTGTCAAGAATAATTATTTTTGGTACAGACTCCTCCCTTCATGCCTCCATAGACACCCCTGTTCTTTTTGCAGCTGTCCCTCTACCGGTGCTTTCTCCTGGTCTGTATTTCCCACTCGTTTCAAAGCCTGACCAAAACCCAAGGTTGACAAGACAGTGACTTATATGCACACAGCTGAAACATGAAGGGAAAAGTTGCTCACCCTAGGAATGCGGCCTGTGGAAGGAGACTGGGGGATGATATCCATTGTAATAATGTCAAGGTCTGCTAACAACACTGCAGGAGGCATGCCAAAGAGACTTTAATAGAGACACTAGTGAAATAGGGATGTCATGACCCAAGGATCCAGGGGAACAGAAGAACTGGAACATTGTACTCTTTATGCCTCCTGTGAAGGAGAGAATATTTTTTTGGGGTAACAAGTGACACATATTACAACTTTTACAAGAAATAAGAAAGTTTCTAAGTTTTCTGATTCCTAAGGCTGGATAACCCAGACCCAGGAGCTGGTATAATGTGCTACTGGTATCACGGGATGCCAGTTATGTGTGTTGCACAATCAGTATGATTATATGTGAGATTTAAACAAATTGTGCATAGTTACACTATTTTAGAAATTTTTAGACGATCCTTGAAATTTACCATTATATCAAAAAATTGTCTAATTCATTAGCATTAAATAGATGTGTATCCGAAAGGCAAAGCCATCAAATATTGGATAAAAAAACTTCATTTCATTTACCTTGCAGCTGAAGTGCCAGACTAAAATCATTATCTCCATTCATGCCAGTGAGTTTTCAAAGAGAAATTATGGCCTTTATTCAACTGTGCATGTCACACTGCTTTAGAGAAAAGATTCAGCAACATTAAAAGTAATGAGCAGGTTTAGAAGTGGGTGACTAAGGTAACATGCATCCAGAAATTATTGCAAAAATCGTTGCTGTGTGCCTGCATCCACTAAGACACAAAACTAGTGCTTGTCTTCCAAAGCACGTGGTGATGTGGTGGGTGAGTGGAAAAAACCATAACTTTGCCAGAATATTTCTGTTGCTTGTTTTCTTGGCCCACTACTGATTTTTACAAGAGGTACTTGCCTGGCATCTCTGCAGTTGCTTACTCATTTTCTCTGAATGACATTGGTGCTTGTCCTCTCCCAGGGTAGCTGGGTAGCCACTAGGGAATAAAAAAAATAAATAAAATAAATTAAAAAAAAAAAAGAAGAACAATAAGAAAGGACCATTCTAATATATCTAAGCATGCAGAAATAACACCTGCAGAACAATATTCCTTATGTTTTTCTTTTGATCAATTGCCAGCCCTCTCTGTGTGGGGCAGATAGAGAACCATAGAAAGCCTTATAAAACTGGTCTTCTTTGATCCATTTTACACTTATTTTTGCCAGCATCTTATAAATTGGAAGGCTATAACAGCCCACAAAAACATGCATGTCTTCAAACACATTCCCACATGTGCATGCTACTTTTGCTTATAATATTTGTCAAGGCTGGAAACGTAGAAAGGCATAAAAGACATACTCTCTTTAGATAATATTATATTGCTCCTTCAAACTTCTGAAGGAGATTTGTGCTGATTTCATGGGGCTCAAAAGGATATGCTTCTTACATTAACCATTTATTTTCTTTACATTATAACCTCTCTTGTTAAGAAAGGGTAGGATACACTGCTAGATTTAAGGCAAAAAAAATTGCAATACTTCCTATGGCTAATTTATTTTTACAGATATTAAATTAGTAGATGTACCTACTATTCTCCAAATCAATAAAATACAGATTTAAATTCAACCATTCAGTCCTTACTGTAAGATCCATGTTGACAGTTCATTTTCACTTGAATTTCTTTTAAATAAAGTGCATTATTTAAGTTTATAACACCCAGTTCTTGAGAAAGAAAGAAAGAAAGAAAGAAAGAAAGAAAGAAAGAAAGAAAGAAAGAAAGAAGAAACAGCAGTACATTCCCATGATAAAAAGGATCTTACTATTTTAAACAAAAATTTCTCAATGTGAGTCAATGTAATTGAAGTTCAGCTTGCTTTAAGCTATAAATGCTTATCAGGTCCTTTTAGTATGCAAAGAAAGACTAACCTAAAAAGCAGAAGAAAAATGGGGCAGACGATTATAACAGGACCTGTCAGACTACCAATAATTTTAAAAGAAATAAATTTTACATGAATAATCAGAAAAAAATCTCTGTATCTTTGAAGCTAGTACTTGAGATCAGTAACTTTCTCTACTTTCTTCACCTCCTCATAATGAAATATCAGGAGCTGTGACAGAACCCCTTCATCATACAATGTCTTAAAAATTTTTAATCATGAAAAATAAGCAGATAATCCCAGTTAATCAATTTCTTGTTTTCTTTGAGGTTCATATCAAGAACATTCCTAATGACCACGCTCTAAAAGTTCCAAACTCTCTCTCCCTGTCAGCAGGAAGGTACTTGGCTAGAATTGCACACAGCTTTCACATGAGTGGAAATCCCTTGGTGAAAGACGCAAACAGCTGCAGAAGACTTATGGTGCACATTTTCATGAGACTGACAGAATGTTGAACTTTATTTCTGCTGTTTGTGTTACTGAATGATCCAGCCATATAAATTAAATTATTTAAAATATATCTTTTTTATATAATAGATGCTGTGTCTTGAGAAACCAATTGTAAACACTCATATCTAAATCCACCCTCAGCAATGCACTTTTCACAAACGTCCAAGACACCAACTCAACATTACAATAATATCTTTTCCACCTTTGCATCCCTGCCTTCCCTCAAAGGGCTCAAAACCATCCAAAATCCTCCCTTAGCCTTCGACTGTGAGATCTTTTGGTTGGATTTTGTCCTTATATTTTCACTATGTACAAGTCCAAATAAGACACGGTCCCACTTAATTCCATTACAGTGGCTAATTATGATAACGACAATCAATAAAAGCCTGGAATCCTTCTAACATACTGCTGTTGAAATGAGAGGCAGCCAAACTGCCTATAGTAATGCACTTAGAGATGGAAAATTACTCCTAGGTTTCAGTATTTCTTGCATTAAAGAAAATAACTGATGTATGTTTACTTCACTTTCTTGAGAATATGCAATTACAGGCAATACTGCACCACACACAGGAAAGAGGAAGAGATAAACACCTAACTTTTTGTGTACAAGTTCTCAGATGTACAGTTCTCAAACAAGTTTAATTCTCAAGAAGTATAATGAGATACAGGTGCACAGATCTATAGCTGACCCCTCTAACATTAAGTTGACAGATATATGCCTGACCTTCTTGCACTCTGAGAAGATCACAAAGTGTTTTGCTACACTTCACACATGAACGTACTGCCATGCTTATAAACACAGCTTACTATCATGCAGCTTGAAGTAGGAAGGTGGGCCTGTGCCTGCATCTGAACAATGATGCAGACCTGCTGGCATAAGGTGGGGTGGAACTGGACCAGGCAGCGTCATCACTCAATGGATGAAGTGTGAAGACAATGTGTGCTCTTGTGTCCTGACCCAAGGGCATACATTTCAGGAAGATAAAATCAAGTGAAATTAAGTGAATGACTGCCTTCAGAAGGATGAGGAAGTGAAAATCTCCACACCAGCAGGTATGCCCAAGGAGGAATTTTTGTGATAAGGGGTTTTGGTAAATGGCTCTTTGCCTCTGGTTTGCACAGAGCTAGAAGGGAGTGATTTTAAAAGCCAAAGTATATATCTACTATAATACCCAAGTCAATTACAGCTCTAACGCACTTCAGAGAGCTGACAGCAGATGGTGTGGGCTCAGGTACCTCCATCTGAATACCATTAGTTTTGGCATCATGACCACTAGACATGAAATAAACCTTAATCATGTTAAGCCAACAAGTTGATTGTAAGTAATGGAGGGCACAGAGCAAGGCAATCTGGACAGTCATCATTAATGTTAATCAGTTAAACTCAACCTCCATATTCATGTTCAGACACAATAAAATATCTCAAGATATTCCAATGAGGGGCAGACCCAAAGGCTGCCTTCACCTGTAAAATGTAAATACTTCAAAGAATAAAGTCATGCAGCTGCTAAGTTTGATGAAGAATGATCAGTGTGTACCCTTCCATTGACTGGGAGGCACAGTGGAGGCTGATAAGGCATGGTATGCTTGGATCTCACTTCCATGTCTCCAATACTTCCTACAGCTAAACAACTTTTTATACATAACACTTACTGAGAAGATTTAAGCTTCACAGATACTTTCTTTATCCCTGATACTGAAAAAAAATTTTCCTTCATGTTCCATAGGGTGTTGTTTATATTACTGACATAGGATCATTCTTTCTTAAAGAAGGATGAATAATATTTAAAGAGAAATGAATAGCTACCAAAGAAGTTGTGTTTTTTTTCCCCTCCATGTAAAAGACAAGTGCTTTCCTTCCAGAAATGAGCAAAGTGTGTAAGTTCAAGTAATTTGGTTCCTCTCCTTGACATAGTCAAAGCTCTTGCATTGGTTGGCTCAGCATCTTTATGTTGTGCAAAATCAAGTTCCCTTCTTTGTTCTTTGTCTCTCTTATTTGCTTATACACACAGACTAAATTAAGAGATATAAATTATTCAGGTACATACAACATATATATTTTAAAGGCTTCTGTTGCAATTGTTGTTCTGTGAAACAGCAGTGAATTTTAAAGTTTATTTATGCATATCTACTTGCTTTGTGAGTCGATAGAACTCCAGTGGCATATGTGATAAAACCAGAAGTGTTAGCATTTTCTTGGAGCAAAGCATATATTTTAGTTTTAATGGTACTCTTTCTGTTTCAGCTATACCCTTATTTTAATATTAATTTTTAACTTACGTGGCATAGTTATGGAAAGACCCTTATCACAGAAGGAAACATAAAGCAAAAAACACACTGGAGTACACACAGTTAAAATTTTCAAATTTTACACTTATTGAGAAATCGGTACAGGAGATGATTATTGTTTTGTTTTCTAGAAGCACTGGTTATCAAGCCTAGGCACATCTCCTTCATGGCAAAAACTGTAAAGTAATTTTACCACAAAAGATACTGTAGGATGGTGTTGCAGTAACTAAGGAATCAATTGTAGTTACACAAAAACAAATGTTGGAGGAATAACAGGACTGAAATATGAAATTCATTTTTAGACATGGTAATTTCTGTCAGAGTTTGCTGCAATTTAAAAACAAAACTCGTTGATTATGATCATGATAATCATGATGGTTACTATTATACTTCAATATGAACTGAATAAGGAACTGAGCTTCTATTGCATGACTTAGACTACAGTCTTTGTTCAAGTACAAAGTGTGGGCATCTTATAAAAGAAAATCTCAATATAATCTCATCCAGACTTCATCTTTAAGTCTATATACTACACTCCTATGACATTCAAGATAAATGACAGAATAATTTATCCTTTTTAAACATTCAGAATATGAGTAGCCAAAGATTAATCTTGTGTTTTGGCTAGTTTTCATTCAAACCACTGATTTCCAGTACATAGATCTTTTAGTAGAATGATTGTGATATACTCGTGAGACAGTTGTGATATTCCCAAAGGCAGTCTCCACTTGTCTATTTTACATAATAATCCTGTCATTGTATCTGAATGCTTTGCTGTCTTCAGCATAATAGAACAAAAGAAATATAAAGGTTTAAAAGAGGTCTTAAGAGGTCAGTTAAAGTATTCTATTAGAAGGACTCTGTTATTTCTGATATGTTTGTATTAAAAGTTTCTGATGGATCTTCCTTATCCTTCCTATGTAATTGGTTCAACTGTTGAACTGCATTTAGACTTAGAAGTGATTTCCTACTTCCTAACCAAAAAAGTGCTTCATGACAATATAAATTTACTTTTTCATGTCTTGTGTCTCGTGATTATGGAAAAAGCATTTGTTCCTCTTTGTGCCAACCATTTATGTAGTTGAAGGTTGTTATTTTTTCCTTAGACTGATTCAGTTCTTTCATGCTGTTCGTAGACCATGTTCTGTGTCCCTGTGTTCAGACTTATCTCTCTTCTTTGGACCATACTGGAGGGCAATATCTTGAATTAAATATAGCTGAGGTCTGCCTCCAGACAGGATGAATGACTTCATGTATCTGACATGATATAAACCTCAGTAGCAGTTTTTTATTTTCTTTTTTTTTCTGAAGTATGGTGTTACAGCTACTAACCTGCAGACATTGTTTCCTCCTGAACCTTTTCTGTATAAGATGTGCAAAGGACTGGAAGAATTGTAAGTACAGGGGAAGAGAAGTCAAGAGGATCCCCTCACTCTGTGTAGTGGTGGAAAAAGATCTCCACTAAGGGCTAGGGCTACCACAGCCACAACTGAACCACGCAGTTTCATTCCTTTTGCTCATTCTTCCTGACATTCCTCATTTCCCTACTTCAGGAGTTACCTATGAAATGCTGAGAGGGATACAGATTGGTCTCCTAGGTTAAGAGTGGCATATAAAGCACTGTTACATTCAGAAAAAGTTCTCCAACTGCCTGTAAAAAGGTTTACACTTTCTTATTACACTATCACCGGAATTATATGTATGATATTACCCTCAGATATTTGTAATTCAGGGAATTCATGAGCTGGACATGTTTTCCGTGTGTATAGGAAACTTTAAAAATTTCATATTTCGTGAATTTGTCTGAACACTTCCTGAGCACAGGTATACTCTTAACAGGAGTAATATCTGGTGACAAGGCATTCACCATATGTACATTACATATTCTTGTATCTTTTTAAATTTTATTTTTTAATTGCATCTGATGTGCTCATGTGTTGGAAGAGGGACCCGAGAATCCAGTTTCTAATAATCTTTTCCAGAGCACTATCTTTCTGACTTTGCTGGAAGGGGACCAAGTTTCTGCTAAGTCAAGGTGAAGAGTCACCTTCTAAGAAAGAGGAAAGCAAACAGGTGTAAAATAAAATAAAGTTTTCTAGACCCCATCTACTGTGGATAAAATCACTAAAATGCTACAGTCTTAAAGAAAAAAATAGGACAGATGAAGACTAATAATGCAAGGCAATGTTCAATATAGTTATAAAAAAATTCAAGGCTTGATATAAAACTTTCTGCATGCAAGCTGGAAGTCTAAATAGAAAAACGAGAGCATTGCTCTGGATAGAACAAGAGTGTGTTGGAAACTTGGAGGAAGACAAATAGTAGGACACGTTGTTACCAGAACACAACAGTGTAAGGAACCTTAATCTATCCGAGAAGTATAAAGCTTTTAAAATGCCAACCCTTATGTTTTTTTCTGTTTCCAGAAATAAAGAATATTTAATTTCAGATTAATTTTGGTTTTACCCATATGTCAACTCTGTTACAGTGGGATGGGACTATGTCTTGAATTGTTAGTACAAGGTATAATAGCAAAAGTGGTGGAAGAACGTGACTCCAAAATGATTGCTATTGTTCAGAAATACATATTTCTAATTGCAAATATGTTGGCTTCTGTTTCCTTTAATTGGGACACAGCTGCTTTATGCTATTCAAACCTTTTTTAGGAACATAGAAAATGGGAGAAAACAAAGAATTATTGCTTTAAGGAGACTAGTTTTATACCTAGAGCTAGAGGGCATGACTACAATTTCAGGCCTTTACCTACTAAGTTAAATTTGGCTGAAGGATGTGTTTCATACCTGAAACTCCCTCAGATACTCTGACTGTGCAGCATATACACATGAAAGAACGGGGAGATTTTCTTAACTGATCCTGAATGAAAAATAACTCTGAAAAATAAGAGAAAATAAAAGTGTCAAACACTCATTTGAAAGAGACTGCAGAGGAGGACTTTAATCTCAGAGAAAAATAATTGAAGGGGGTCAAAACCAAATTGGTCAAGATAATGACACAGCCAGAAGGATTGTGAAGCTCTCATTAAATACCTGCACAGACCCTAGTAGCAGAGGTGCCTTGCTGAATTTTGCTTAGTGAATAAGGAGTAATAAACCAAAGGATGTTTATCAGCTTTGGTCAGAGCCATTAACTTGTTCTAAACTTTTGCTGTTAGAAATAGATGGTTACCAAAAGACCTTTGAAACCTGTCTGCAGTTGCTGTGGTTATTATGCTGTTGTATCTAAACATTGAAGTGAGAAGTGCATTTTTTTCTACACAGTGAAACAAGGATCTATAAAAGAATGAACTGATGACCAAACGACCAATTGACTGAAAAAGTAACATTCACAGGATATGTTCCAAATCTCCTGTTCTAATAAAAATATTGTATCATGGATTAGAAATGGATGTTATGAAATGAATGGTCTGTTAAATATCTTTGTGCGCAAGTGTGGGGTGAAGAGAGAGATCTTCTCCAAACAAGGCTTACATCCAGGGAAAGAAATAAGAAATTTATAACATTGACCTTGCTCTACCTGCATTCTTTATAGATAAAGGAAAAGATATTACCTAAGTTGCTAACACAATCTTTGGAAAGGTAATATATAATAAAAGAAGTTCAACTGAGGAGAGACATGTGAACAAGTAGTCGAAAAGTGGATGAGGAGAAAGGATTGGATATTGAGGAAATAACAGTTAGCAATACCATCAAGAAATGCTTTTGCCTAAATTTTTGACCTTTATTAATCATTGTTGAATTATTTTTCTTTTAGCAGTTCAGTCATTTGCTATTTTTAAAGTTAAATTTGAGAATAAAGAAAAGAGAGGGGAAAAAATCACGGCATGAACTCTTTCTGTTGCTGTTCTCATTTTATCTTTTTCTCCATGTATTTTGTGGGTTTGTTTTTGTATTACAGAAGCAGTTCTGAATTCTAATGATAAAGCACTTGGCTAGAATTTCACATGTGCAATAATAGGTTTAGTTATTCAGTACTTGTCCAGAATCTTAGAGAATTTCAAATTTTAACATATTTGGACATAGTGCATATCTTATCCATGGCTTAAAGCAATAAAGAAGAAAGTTTATGCCAGAACATGGAAGCTGTAACTTGATTTCAAAATGCTTAAAAGAATGAGAGACTGATGTTGATTGTTTTTTTCAAAAAAACGAAGAAAAATAAGTTGAAAAGTGAAAAAAGGAAAAAAAAAATAGTTATCAGAAGAGAATATGTCTGGCTAATACACCAGATGGGTGTGCTGCCATTTAAAGGGACATCAAGAAGCTGGATAAATGGGCTGGCAGGAACCCCATGAAGTTTAATATAGGGAGATACCGAGTCCTGCTCCTAGGGAGCCTAGGGAGGAATAAGACCAGGCTCTAGCACAGGCTAGGGACAGCTGGCTAGAACTCAGCTGTGCAGTGAAGGACCCAGCAGTCATGGTGGACAAGTTCAGCATGATCCAGCAATGTGTCCCTGCTGTAAAGAAGGGAAAGAGCATATGCCTGTGCCCGGCATATGTTGGTTTCTGAGGTTGTTCCTCTCTGCATGCAGGACTTGGCATCTTCCATAGTTAGACTTCACGAGGTTCTGTCTGCTCATTCCTCCAGCCTGACCACGTCTCTCTGGGAGGCAGTACAACTCTCTGGTGTATTGTTTCTCCCAGTAACCAAAGCAGGGAGTTGGGTTCTGAAAGCAGGCCAGATCCTGAATCTCAGACAGCTGAAGGCACCCGAGGTGACAAGCAGCACTCTGCACAACACTCTCCTCTGGCTAGCTCTGAAGCAGATTGTTCTCACACAATATGTCAAACACGCTCTCTGGCCTGCTAGGTTATATGCAGAGGTTAGATATTTGTCCATTCAGTTGGAGAGGTAACATTTACAAAAGGTAGGACTAACTGCATTTGATCTGTAGGAGAAATTCCTTTTAGTCACTGGCAATGACTTTTTAGCCAAAACAGAAAAGAAGTTTCTATGACTGGAGGCAAAATGTGAACCAGTTCAGGTAAGTCTCTTCTCCTCCATCTGTTGACCAAGCAGCTTTTTTTAAAAAAACTCCCTCAGCCCATAAAGCAAAGCAGGTGGAATTGAGAAATTCATCCGGAGGCAATCTCCGTCTGCCCACAGCCAGACCATTACCTGCCATAACCTCCACCTAGTTACAAGGTGGACAGGTAGCCAAGGTGTGGGACCCAGCCACCATCTCTCCCCAGCAATTTAAAGTCAAGTATCCTCAGTAGCACCAAGTGCTCTTGGTGCTCTGCACAATAAGCAGAACCTTTCATAACTCTGTTACTAAAACAATGTTATATAGAAAGCAGTGCAAAGATTACAAACAGCAGTGCCAATGCTAATTAGGGTTAGCCAAGGTTTTCTCATTCATACAACTAAGGGAACATATGGGAAATGTCATATTGTCAAAGCAGATTCTTTGCTTCTAAAAGTTGTGTGAAACATCAAAGCTGAGTAAAATAATAGCTGCATGCAACAAATGTGAAGTACAAGAGCTTCAGATAGCATATCTTTTTTTGCTGCCTGACAGGGGCTGCGGTAAGAATGCATGCAAAAATTAAATCTACTGTGATGTCTATTGTCAAGCTGTTAGTCTGACTCTTCTTCTGATACATTTCTCTAATTTTTTTGTGAAAGCATTAAAATATGATTTTTAAATAAGAGTGCTTTTATTCAAACAGCACAGAAAGCCCTAGAATTGAAAATATTATTAACTGAAAAAAATCATGCCTCATAAAAGCTTGAGATACTTCCTCTTCTTATGGATGTAGCTTTTGTTTCTTCCTATAGTCTGTAGGTTTGAATTAGAAGAGACTCAACAATTCTGATTGTTAATTACTATTTGTACATAGATCTCTCTTTAATGCGATGATTCTGTACAAATAATAGAAGAGGCATTCCACCTTCTGTGTTAGGACTCACCTAAGAAAGATTTTCAGATGTTGCTCCAAGTGGTCATGTAAATAAATATTACACTAATATAATTATAACACTTTTATACACATAAATATAACACTTATGTAATTTCAGTGGCTCTTGGTCTCTCTGAGCCTTCTGACTGAAGTACTTTTGAGAAGACAAAGAGAAGCTGGTGGGAGGAACCCACAGACTGAGATGGACATCTGCTTACCAGGAGAATGTGTAGCAAGTTTTTGTTCTTCCTATAAGAAAAGAAGCAAGACACTGAATAGCGTGTTAGATTAAAAATGTGTATGAGCTGTTTAAGTCTATAGTCTTGAATTTCTTTGTGTATTTTGCATTAATAGTGTTCCTGAATTCACTGTTCACAGATCCCCACAGAAAGAAAACATAAGCAGCTGAAATGTAGACAAAGCCAGAAGTTTCCTCTCTATTTCCAATTCTCTACCACCAAAACATGAAAAAAGTAACATTTGCAGGGGAAGAGCTTTTCTCTTTGTACTCTGGGTTACCTCATGCCTGATGACCCATCCCTTTGGGCTGTGGTTTCTGTTTTTCAGCCATTTTTTCCCCCTTCCTTTTGTTTGGTGTGTGTGTTTGGGCGAGGTTTTTTTTTAATTTGTTTCCCATTTAACCTACACAGAACAGAGGCAAAAACATCAGTCAAATTCAGCAATGTCTGTTGCACAAAATCATATCTGCTGGCAAACCTAACAGGGTAGCAAACACAGGTCTTAAGACGTGTGTGGACGTTCAGAAGTTCAAGCCATATGTGAGATTGTGCCACATGATAAACAGGGAAACTGAGCTGGTGTGGGAACTTCTGGCTAATCTGAGTCTCTGATTATGAGAGAGAAAATCAGGAGGCTGTGTTAAGACTGACAATACCCCAGTGAAGCAGTGGGGTGCCTTGGGAGCTGTTGTCACCTTTTGTGAACTACTGTTGGAGGTCTCTTCTTCCCTCAGCTCTCTAGAATGTGCGATGTCTATCTACCCTGCAGCCATTGGGTATTTGAAGGTTTGCTGCCTGGTGTTGGGGATCAGAAAGGCTGGACACATCCATATTATAGGAACACCAACCGCTGTAGACCAACAGCTTAACCAGTGATTTTGAGGACTGAAAATAATGCAACCTCAATGCAACATCCAGGACTGCTCACTTGTTTTCACACTGTCTTACTTCTTGACTGAGGCCATGGCTTGAGTTGATAAATACAACATAAAAAAGATATCTCTCCATTGTTGCTGGCAGAAATCACTGGAAGGATGGTGAGGAAACTCCTTATTAATAATTATAATGTAGAAATTTGTTTGAAATACTTATGAATTGACTCTCAGTTGGAAGGGTTTGTTATGATTTCTTTTTTCTACCAACCCTTTCTTTTAGTTGTCTGGTAGACAACTTTAGGGCCTGTAGATGGTATTATGACATTACTGCATTTCTGTNGGAATATGGAAGGCAGGGTCACCAAGAGAAACTGGGACTGTTTAGGGCCTGTAGATGGCATTATGACATTACTGCATTTCTGTTGACTAGCTCTGAACACATTAAAAATTATAAAGTACCAAGAGGTCACAAGGTATATAGCAGCTGTGTCACAGCTGATGAAGTTACATGACTGCCAACCAGCATCATTTAAATCCCTGAAAATGTATCAGGTGCAATGCTTAGCTGCAGTTCAGTGTAGTGAGTGAATGTCATATAAAGTATGAGTAATGTACTGAGTAATGCAATCTAACTGTTTCTCAAGAGAATTTGGCTGTGGTTTTAGTCAACTAAGATTAGCAATTGGCAAATCAAAACTGGAAGCCTTCGTGTAGTCAACAGTGGAAAAGGCCAAGACGTGCCTTAAGGCCTTCACTGTACTGGCATATAGAAAGTAAAATGACCTGGCTTCATTATGCTACTGATATTATGTCCTGGAAGAACCAAGGATATGTCACTGGAATACTTTTTTTTTTTTTTT
>VWZU01010324.1:146820-248415 GCA_013397095.1 Sterrhoptilus dennistouni
AAGAATGCAGGACAGAAAATGAAGATGCAGCTAAAAGTGAATATATATACTTAAGGAAGTGTAGGATTCAGCTAGCATGCTCTCTTTTCTTCTGTGAATTAAGTTTCAGGTCAGTAGTCTGTAACAAATCCTCTGCTCCAGTGGGAGACAAGCTAGTCCATTATAGCACAGAAACCAGACTACCTTTTAAAATGTTCGTAAAAATGAGAATATATCTACCAGGATGCATAAAAGTATTTAACACATTAAATCAATAATATTTTTCTGACATTAATCTATCCTTTCTTATTTAAAGGACATAATTTTTCAGCAAAGATCAGATACCCTAAAATTACCTTCAGCAAGCACAGTAAATGCCAAAATAATCATTATGATCTGAGATGAAAATTGCACTGTAGAGCTTATTTAAATCATAAAGCTTTCTTTTATGTTCCAAATATGTTTATAGTTTGCTAGTGTTCCTTACCATACTGTTAATAGTTGAAATTGTGAGCAGAATTATGCTAGGTATGTCAAGTATGGATTACTATGCGGAGTAATGGAATTGCTTACCATAGAGAAATTAAAAGCAGGATATCAAACTGATTGTTCGTCAACTGTAACTTGGGGGTTACACACTTTGAGCAGGAGGTTATTTTGCATCAATCACAGGCATATTTATTTAGTACAGACCCACTCCTGTGGTCTAATTTTCTACCAGAAGAAAAATCCCATCCTTATGCTTTCTGATAAAGTCAGTGATAATGTGTCAGAATAATTAAATGGTCCTGTTGAGCCAGAACCTGAGCAAAATGCAGCTATTAATGACAGCAGAATCATTAGTGTCTTGCTGTGGGAAAAAAACCCAAACCATCTTTCATAGGTTAGGTGACTGTTAATCAGAAGTTGTATCCATATTGCATATAGATATTTTTCTATTTGAAACATTTATATTTTCAGTGTTTCTATGCAAGATTTTTACAAGATTAGGTTTACCTCAGATGATTTTTTTTTCCTGGTGTCCTTTGAGCCTGTCTCCCGACTGACAAGATCCTCTTGAAATTGTTAGAGCTTTCTGCCTTTGAAACATGGACTTGCATTCCTGGCTAACATTCAGAACTGGAGCAATGAAATCTGTAGGGACATGAATCCATAAGAATGAGAAAATTACTGTTAGGAGAGATGTCAGAAACACATCTCTGTACAACACAAGCACAATCCATCCTCCATTCACTAGAGTGGCTCCCTATGGAGTGCTGAATAGGTAGAGCAGAACTTGCATCAGTCTGTCTTAGCAGCTCTGTTGGCTTTTTCATATTCAGCTGTCTGTCTGGCATTTGTGGTGAAACATTGCTTCCTGTGAACAAAGTCTGGAATCTTGGACAGCATTATCTTGGTTAAGATCAATCTGGGTTATTTTGCCAGCTAATAGATTAGCATTGTATATTCATTATTAGTATGGGATATAACGAGAGTGAAGGAAAATGAATACTCAGAAGAGTTGTATTTGATTTTGCTTGTATTGACACTATATATGACTATACCTGTTAAAAGCCTGTTTTGGCTATTACTCATTTTATGCATTTCAGGAAAACTGTTTTGAAATGTACAGTGCAATTTTCTTCTCAGACAGAAGGTTAGTAAATGTTTTGCTGTGAGAAATGGAGTTTGTCTGCATGATGGATAGTGACTTTGTGCCTGAGCATGGTGATTGTTTCTTAATGCTATGTTTCTTGTGGTGCTGCTTAGATGAAATACAGCTGAGTTTTGTGATCCAGATCTGGAATTGAACAACACTGCTTCTCTACTGTCTATGAATTTGTGCAATTTAATCAGCTGAGGATGAGCCTTGTAAGCTTAAAACCATTTAGATCAAGAAGCTGTATTTTCCTAGGTCAAATGCAACTGTAACAATTAAACAGTATATAGAGAGCTTTATATAACAGTTCTTGCATACTCACACATGCTCTAGATGACTTCGGTGTTGACTGCTTTGAGCATCCACTCTTATATTTGTTTTGAAGAAATTCTGATGATAATTTTATTACCTCTCTAAGAGCATGTTTTCATTTAGAACAATGAAGCAGGCATTCATGAATGAGTAAGAATTAGACTGAGGTATTTAGGCTCTGCTAACATAGTAAATAAATATTTACTAATAATTATAGAGAAGCAATCTAAAGAGCTTCTCTATCATAGTGAAAACCATTGAAACTGAGGAGAACAAGGTCTATCTTAAACGATTAATGCTACCTTTAATGTTAAATTACTTAAATTTCCAGCAATGTCTTAGAGGTTCTGTCCTTCTTTAGACTTTATCAGTTTCTTCTTCCCTTTCTTCCCCTGCTGTCTGCAGCCTAGGAGTTAATGTGGTAGTGGAAACCTTCAGCTCCTGCCACACAGTGACAGCAGTTCAAATGAATGGCACTATCCCCACTGCCTGGAATGGATAACATTTGTATTTGGAAGTGGGTGATTGCAAACATGCAACCATAAAACCTCTTATAAGTTTGGTTGGTTTTTTTGTTTTGTTTTGTTTTTTTGTGTTGGTTTTTTTTTGTTTTGTTTTGTTTTGTTTGTTTTGTTTGTTTGTTTGTTTTTTAAATGTTTTCGCAGTGCTGTCTTGATATATTTCAGTAATTTGTTATGCCACTATGGTAATTTGAGGTCAGTTTGACTTGCATATTTATTGTGTTTCTGTTGCAAAGCACTTCTCCATAATCATAGCCAGGCACTGTTGTACAGAGACAGGGAATGGGAGTCTTAACATTAAAGATGTTTTACTGCACAGTCTCTGAAAGCAGCAAACATCACTGACTGCCTTCTCCTCTCCCCCGCCACAGCTCACGTATGGTGTGTGGGCCTTCACTTCACAAAGCAACCAACCCTCGGATCTGCAAATTCACCAAGTGGCAAAAAATGTGAGTTAAAGCAACAGTACCTAAAGAGGAGAAGTTTGACCATTTCTGTGTAGAGAAAAACAAAAATCCCAGAGATGTATCCACTCCCCTCAGTCAGCACATGTTTTCAGGCATCTGGGGAAAGACACAAGATTTGGGAACTGCTAGTGACATGGGCAAAACACAGTGCCTGGTGCAGCCCTTGAGCATAGTCCTACTAAATCCATTGTTGGACACAGCAAAAAAAGGCCTACAGGCTTTCAAAAAGAGTTAATTGTCAAGGCATGAATTGAGTCTTTTCTTCTCAAAATGTTGACTTCAAACTCCAGAGTTTCCTGAAACCCATTCCTAAGTAAGGTGTGGAATCTTGAAATAGAGTCAGTGTAACACCTTCAATATTCTTCTCTAGACATCTAATTATTTTCATAAAAATTTAGAACCACAAAATGGTTGATGTTGGCAGTAACCTCTGGATGTCATCAGGTCCACCTCCCCTGTTCAATCAGTGCCATCTAGAGCAGGTTTCTCAGGACCGTGTCAGATGGCCTTTGAATATCGGAAAAGATGAAGAGTCCATCACCTCTCTGCCAACCTGAATCAGGTCTTGGTCACTCTCACAGCAAAAAAGTGTTTCGGCATGTTCAGAATTTTCTCCCATATCTACTTTACTTTTTTCAGAGACACTTGCATTTTGTAAGAACAGAGGTGTATTTTCTTTTGTAAATATAGAGGCAAATACATGTCATGAAATGATAGATTGATGGCTGGAGAAATGATCAGGTCTGAAAGCTCACTACAGACTGCCATCAGATACACTCGTGACTCAAAGGAGGCATGTCCCCTTCTCTGAGTCTCCCCACAAGTCCAGTCCTCAAAAAGTTCAGGTAAGTAACCTCCATTTAGCTCCTTATCTTCCTTTTCTAGTGCCAAAAACTATGCAGAGCTGGTTTCTTCCTGTCTTTCTGGGGCTTTCATGGTCATTGCAGTCTCCTGCTTTCCTCTTGGGAATGGCTAGAGAAGGGAAGGAGACCCATCAGAGGTCCCACACATACAGCAGCCACTTGCCAGCTTAAGTTGTAAGAGACAGTCTTTCTCACTGACATATTATTCAGCTTCATAGGTCTTTTTAATATCATCTCATGACAGTACCATCCTCCTTTTGGTATTTTTGTGAATTTAGTGAACTGCCTGCCAACATAATCCCACTTTCTTCCCCCACCAAGTTAGAAAAAGGAATGAAGTGCCTAGAGCAGATCTGTAGGCTGTTTTTCAGGCACAAGTTAAACTACAAGACATTCTATTTGAATATAAGAAAGAAACACTTTTTACTGTGAAGGTGGTCAAACACTAGAAGCAGGTAGCTTTGGAGATATTCAAAGTCTGACTGGAGATGGTCAAGGGGAACCTGCTGTTAGTAGTCCTGCCTGCAGCAGAGGTTTGACTGATGATCTCCAGAGGTACATCCCCAGCTCAGCTGCTCTGTATTCCTGTGATTCTCCCACACTCCAGCTGTATTTCACATGTGCTCACTTCTACAGGAGAGTCTGGGCTTTCAGTTCTCATTGAAAACTTCCAGCTACTGAATTTTCCCTACAAAAAGAGATAAAGCTATTGTACATAGCCTTATACAGTACAATTTTGATTTCTTCTGGGCTTTGGACTCCCCTGCAATATGAGTGTTATTCATGGTTTAGTTTCTTAAATGCCATGTTCGCTTTTAAGTGACCACTTCTATTTTTTTGTAAGGGCAAGGTAGCACCAATCACAGTGACTCCAAATTTATCCTGTTTATGTTAAATAACTGCATTAGATTTTAAAATACCAAACTGTTTTTATTCTGAATGTAGTTTGAACACTTCTTTCTAAAGGGGCTTTTAAAAACTTTTGTTTACACCATGACTATTTTACCTTTAAGACTGAAAAGTGATACTTTTTTTATCAAGCCGTGAGATTTTTGTCATTGCTGTATGACTTTTGGTGGGTATGTTTGTTTGTGTGGTTTTTCATTTTGTTTTACAAAAAAATACGTTGAAATAGCAAAAGCAAGAATAATGCCTTTTTGATAATTTTCTTAAAAAGTCAAATTAGTCTAACAGTCCCTAAATTTCCATCTTAAGAAGCATATTGAGTACTAAATTGATGGGGATATACATGTGTGTCACTGAAATTTCAGCTTCCATTGTGTAGAGGAGACCCTAGAAAGAAAGCTACTGCGGTAAAGAAATACATTTCTTTGCTTCTTTTTCTGTGATGGAGTTATAAATTACTTTCAAAAATATTTTTTCCTGTGTAAGTTTCTCTAGGAATATTTTGTAGGATACCAAAATATCAAAATATTGTATCAAAAACAATGTGTCCACCAGGATTAGTGCAGAAACCATACCCCTGTACTCAGTGCTGGTGAGACGATGCTTCAAATGCTGTGTTCAGTTTTTGGCCCAGCATTGCAAGGAAGACATTGAAGTGCTACTCTCAGTGCTGTGGTCTAGTTGCCAAGGTGGTGATGGATCAAAGTTTGGACTCAATGACCGTCGTGGTTTGAAAGCAAAACGAGTGAGAGGCTCCAAGTCAGAAATACAATTTAATAAGGAGAAAGGTATAAATATAAAGTAAAATAAAATACAATAAAATAAATGCAATAATACAAAAGACCACTGACAGAGTCAGAATACAACCTGAGCAGGATGGTGAAAGCAGTCCAGATGAGGTGGTCTTCCTGAAGCAGTGATCCTGTAGAAAGGTCTGGTAGCTCTGCTCCTCTGGGAATCCAGTAGGTAAGGGCTGCTTGCCCTGTTCCAAATCCCAGATTATATCCAGGTGAGAATGCTTGTCTCCTCCCCCTGGGTGGAGCATCTCACAATGGGATGAGGAGTGTGAAGTGGGTCCTTGATGGCCCATTAAACAGAGATAACTCCTGGAGGGAGTTACCTGTGAGTCGTGGGCAAGGTGTTGATGGGCCATTAACAGAAGACAGTGCAAAGGCAGGGGGCCTGGAAAGAACACTGCCCCACTTGCTTTAACAGTTCATGAAGATGGTGATAGAATAAATACTTTGTGTACATCCTACAATACAACCCAGGACAATGATCTTGGAGACTTTTCCAACCTAAATGATTCTGTAGTTCTATAAAACTGGACATCCAAAAAGACTAGACTTGGATTCTAAGAGAATGGCCTAAAGTTACACTGGATACCATCAATAAGTGCTGAAGCAGGAAACCGAGTAGAATTGAAACAAAATGTTTCTGCCAAAGTCTGCACATAATGCTTCTTCCTGTTCTTCTCATTGATGATTATCACACTAGGAAAAAACATTTCCATATCTCATCTCAACCACCTATTGAGACAATAGTCAGGAGACAAGAAGCCGGAAGGAATTCACCCATGTTACTCAGTCTAAACTGTCCTTACAGACTGTTGAAAGAAATTGGCACTGTTATGAATTAATTTAATTTGAAAAATTGAAGTAGTTTGAACACTGTTTAGGATACGTCTCAAGGATTTCAAGAATGTAGAAGAGCTTTTGCCATTCACTGATAAAATTCTGGCTACTCTTGCAGCTGGAATAGTCTTTCAAATTAAACAACAACAGATGCTAGAGATTTACTGTTGCAATGTAGGTAACAATTTGTGGACAAGCAGGGAAGTATCTTAGTTTATTTCTATTGAGTTGTTTTTTTTAAAGGAAAAAAGCCCACATACATAAACAAAAAATTATTAAATAATCCTAATTAGTTTTCTTTCCTTTGTCTCAGCAGACTTCAGAGCTGAAACATTCTAACAGAGATGAATTAGGGACCATAATGAGGGTGGCATGTGAAATTTTTAATTAGCTCAAATCACTTTCTATCTGCTTGTTATATTATGTATTGTATTTCATGTATCTATATGTGGGGTTTTTTTTACAGTTCGTAAATGGTATATATATAGGTAGTATGCAATTCATAAATTATAACTGGTTGTGTATATATCTTCACTGCAATTGTCTCACTGATGGAAGTAATTTGTCAGTGTTAGACAATAGAATTAGATCTCATCCAAAAGTACTGGAAATCAAAAAGCCAATTGTTAATAACACCTTACTATTCTTCAGTAGTAAGGCAAAGGTTTTCTTTCTTTTATTAGGTGTAAATGTAAAATGAGAATGAAAATAAATTCCTCTGACCAGACATGAGGTTCTGGGAAGTGTATGACAACAACAGAGTTAGCATTAGATTGCTCTTTCCTTCTACTACTTAGGACAGTGAGTAACAATGTCCTTGTTATGCAAAATCTCTTAAACTTTATTTGCAGTCCAACAGAAGGTCAAGACAATTCCAGCCAACCAAAAAGCAACAGAAAATTGAACTTTTTTAGACTATGGAAGAAGTACTTTCTAGCCCTCCAGAGAAATTTGCTCCCTTTACTTGGTCAGCTTTGTTCACTTCCATCTCTGTTGCCTCTGATGCCACACTCCTTTTCCTGTCTAAGCTTTTCTCTTCTTTAGGGCTGGAAACCTAAAGCCATAAGGTGACCTGATTCCAGCACTGTATTCCTTCACGGTGATAGCTATTTTTCCCTATTGTTAAAGGGTCTCAAGTATTTGGTTCTAATAAAAACACTTCTGGAATCCACTAAATCAGTATTCTTTTCTGTTTCAGTCATATGTTACTCTACTGGGTGGGATTTCCAGCATTCCTCCCAAATCTCACCTGTTTTATCCAGTTGGACAGCATGGACCTGGGGAAGGAACAATCCTGCTCCTGATGTACATCATCTATCCTATCATAACCTGTCTGTTATCTCAGACGGAACTGCTTTGTGGGGATAAAACATCTGTGCTTTGTCTAGATTGGAAAAGATTCTACAGATAGAATATAGGATTACTCAAGCCCTGCTTATTCCTTAGGATCACATCTAAAACAATTATATTCAGTTAGCACAATTGTTTCAAAGTAGTTTCTAATTCTAGAAATTGAACTACTTAATAAATATTTTGAAAAAAGATGTTTCAGAGTCATGATTACTGTACATATACATTCATAGCATAAGCATTTGCTGTTGGTTTGGCAAAGCATACTTGATATACATATATGCTTACATATTTTTGCATACTCAACTCAAATATATGTTCGTGGATGTGGCACAGAGTAAGAATGAGCATGTACATAATGTTTTGAAGTTCCTGTGGATTATTTTGTCCATTCATTTCACAGACAGCTTAGCTGTTGCTTTAGCAACAGAAAATCCAGTGTAGACAGCGCTCAAATCAGATAGAATGATTCAACTCAGTTCAAGTCCAACAGATATGATATCATCAGCATTTCTTTCAATATTTGTAGGCTTATTCAAATAGAACATTTATTTTGTATGCTTATACAAATAGAAAATTCATTTTGCTTTTGCTAATGATGTAAAAATGTGGTACTCATTGTACAGAGGTTATTGCTTTAATCCCTCACTCCCCTTCCGTGTGCACTGAGAGTCATAGCCCATGCCTTTTGAGGCTGGTGATATCTGAATGCATTGCGTTCCTGCTGAGCCTTTACAGTGTTCTATATGCGTCATATGTCTTGTTTAGAATAATGATCTGGCATTAAATCACCTCTAGTCAGTTGGCTTGAATGTAGTACTCTGTCATTTCTTCACCTCAGGCCAGTGACGTCACATGACATGAGAGACTTATCTTATTCTGTCAAGTATTCTTGGGCTAATTATTCCAGTTCACACCATCTGCATCACTGTATGACTGAAGGTACACAAATATTTTCAGGTTTTTTGTGTCATGATGATTAATTTCTTTAATTATACAAAAAATAACAATTCCAAGGGAAAAAATAATGCAGTGCAAATAATTCAAGGACACATATATTATGTACCTGGGATTCAGTATTTCATTACTTAGGTACTCACATTACTCAGGCAAACAACCTAGAAAGTCAGTTCAGGGTAAAGAAATACTACATACCTCCTTCTGTGAAGCTGGTTTTGCATGGTGTTTGGTTAAAATGGATAAAAATGTACAGCAAATATTTAGAAAATATATGCATATTGAAACTTTGTTACAATCAGTCTAGCTCTTTGATTGGCAGTGGAGTAGACAGCTAAACTAGTTACCCTTGGTGTCCTCTTCAGTTAAGAAGAAAGGAGTTTATCTAACCCTATATAGCATATCTAAATAGATCAATCGACTAAGTTGAGAAGACAGGAATAAAAGACTAGCAATAGAGCTAAAGTGCAAAAGTTCATCAGTTAGAATTTCTCTCTGAAGTTCTGTGGATGAGACACTATTTCTAGGAGGGTGAAATCTCTCATATTCAGGTGGATCTTCCTGTGCGTCAATTTTGCCCATTTCATCTTGTTCTATTGCTTGGCACCACCAAGCAGAGCCTGGGTCTTTCTTCTTGGCACCCTCCCTTTGGAAACTTGTATACATTAATGAGTTTCCCTCAGTCATCTCTTCTCAAGATTGAACTGCCCCAGCTTCCTCAGCCTGTACTTGCAAGAGAGATGCTCCAGACCCCTCATCCTCTTTTTCACTGTTCAAGGACAAGTCTTCTTTCCAACATTCCTTTACCCTGTGCTCCTGGGTAAGAGATCTCTGAGGGCTGGTCTTGTCAGTGAAGACCAACACAAAGAAGACATTTAGTAATTTTGACCTCTCTGTGTTCTCTGTTACCAGGATCCCCCTCCATTTATGGTAATGGGTCCACACTACCATTTGTTTTCCTTTTGCTGTTGATGTACTTGAAAAAGCCCTTCTTCTTGTCCTTGACATCCTCAGCCAGATTTAATCACGCGTAGACCTTGGCTTCCCTCATCTCATTTCCACTTACTCTCTCTATATTTCAAGTGACCTGATCCTGCTTTCATCTCCTGTCTATTTCCTGTTTATCCTTGAGTAATGACAAGAGTTCTTTGTTCATCCACATGGATTTCTTGCCCCCTTTGTTTATTTCTTGCTCAAGAGAATTTTTTTGATATTGGATAAAATGGTTCTTGAATGGCAACCAGCCCTCTGACTCCTCTACCCTGCAGAACTTGTCCCCATGGGATTCTTCCAAGAAGATCCTGGAAGAGGCTAAAGCTAGTTTTTCTGAAGCCTGTGATTGTATCTTACTTGCTGCCATGATTCCTCCTCACACAATACTGAACTTCACAATCCCATGGTCACTGCAGCTAAGGCTGGCCCCAACTTCAAATCTCCAGCAAGGCCTTCACAATTGTTGAAGATTGAGGAGCACATTTTCATTCCTACTCTTGGCAGTTCCACTTCATGCCTGATCTTTCCCCCTTACTCTATGGTGTTCAGTTTCTTTTGAAGACTTTGATGACTGATTACAGGGATCTTCTCTTGCAATTTTATAAGCAGCATCTCATTACCAGCATTTGCAGAGTATCTAAAAAATATTTCCTCTCACAATTTAATGAGCCATTTTGTACACTTCCTCTGGTTTTGAGAAAGTCTTCATAACATTTAAATGAGAACAAAATTATAGAAATGTGTTCATGTTCTCCCATAGTTTTTGACATTGTTTGTTTGCTTCTAGTTTTGTTATCATTATCCAACTTTCCCATTGCCACTCCCATCACAAAAATATCAGCCAACAGGGCTATTAGTTTTGTTACAGGCTACAGATCCAAAGTTTAAAATCTATGACAGCTGGTATAATGTGTGTACTGCTATGAAAGCTTAAACAAAACTGATTTGTGCTCCAGATAATAAAACTTTAACTTGATCTAATACAGAAACAAATTGGTAAATTAGTTGTAAAGCATAGAGCCATATCTCTAAAATATCTCTAACTCCTGCCTGGAAGCGTGTTTACTGGAAATAATTGCATAGAACCATAAAATTGAAAACTTATGTGGCTATATAGTTCTGTGCAAACATTTTTTAAATAATCATGTTACAAAGTGCTGTACTAGATATGCCCATCTGAATACATTTTGCTGCATTGGAATTGTGTACTACCCTCACTTGTGTTACTGTGAAGCAATGTTCACAGTAGACAAAGTTCTAAGGTGTAGGGATTACTATCACCTTCAATTTACCATTGGTATAGGTATGTTATGAAATAACCAGAGAAGCCATAATTTGCAAGGCTGGTTGTTGCTAGTCCATGGATGACCCCATGACAGAGGAGCAGGTGGATACCTGAATGAGGCTGTGACTGTGTGGGAAGCCAGGACTCAAACAGGCTCCTGTAGGACTGGTGGGTCACGGACAGACCACAAGCTGGTTGCTGCAAGTCTTATGATCCTGGGTGGGATAATGCTGGAACAGCCTGTTCCTGAAGGACTGCACCCCTGGAAGTGGCTCACCCTGGAGAAGTTCACTAAGAACTGTATCTCATGGGAAGGACCCATGGAGGTCTGTCTGTCATGGGAGGGTATCTATGCTGGAGCAGGGAAAGAGTATGAGAAGTCCTCCTGCTGAGGAGGAAGGAGTGGCAGAGACAACATGTTGTGAACTGATTTCAACCCCTGTTCCCATTTCCGTGCACAGCTGAGGGGAGAAGGTAGAGAATTTTTGAGAAACTGAGCCTGGGAACAAGAAAGGGGTGGAGGAAAGAGGTTTTTTTATGACTAATTTTTATTTCTCATTATCTTACTCTGACATGATTGGCAATAAATTAAACTCATTTCCCCAAGCTGAGATTTTCTGACAATAACTGGTGAGTGATCCCTCCACATTTTTGTCTCAAGCAAGGAGCCTTTTCTTATGTTTTTTTCTTCTTCTGTCTGCCTGGGAGGTGTCCAGCCAGGGTCCACCACAGATGTTCATATGTGCACAAAAACTGTTGTTTCTCCTCCAGAAACCACTAGTCTCTTCTTCAGAGCCCTGAGCGCATCGACCCTCTCCAACAACTTTTGGCTGCTTGAGCTCATCTACAGCTTCAGAAAGAACAACAGGTGGTTCTGGATGTGAAAATGTTGTGTGAAGAAAGCGAGAAGCCTTAGTGTGGATGATCCTTCTTCCCACAGGAGCTTAAGCTAGGACTCTAGGCCTTGGCTCTTGCCTGAGATGGATTCAGGCTGCCTGTTCCTGGCCAAGCATTTGCTGATGCAAACCCCAACCCTAAAGCACAGATTGATTTACCAGCTTCAGCTCAAATTTGCCTCATCACCATGGATTTGCCTGGTTATTGCTGAGTTGTGTCTGATCCTAATTATAATCACCAGGCCTGATCCTGACTGTGATTTTCCAGCTTGGCTTCATGAACATAACTGATGATCTGGGTTCCAGGCTGTCTCCAGCTGCCAGTCCCCAGCCCTAATCCTGTCAGATATGGCTCCTGTTGTGCTTGGCTCCTGATTCCCTGTCCCTTAGGGAGCAACTGGCCCTCGCTGTGTCCCGATTTGTTCTTCATACCTAATGTTCCACTTGTTTCCCAGTCTCATAAATTGTCTCAGAAAGGTCTGGCTTATGAATAGTGGAGTGGCTTATTGACAGGTTGAAATAGAGCCTCATTGCTATTCTTGCAGGCTCATCCTTGTGGGTGAGAGTGATCACTTTCTGGCTGGTGGTGAGTTTTTCAGCATCCCCAGGAAGACACATCGTTTCCTAGTCCAGTGTCAGAAATGAGTTCTCTGCAAAGAGGTTTCTGAAATGTGAGTTTTCTAGACAAATGTCTTTAACTGTAATAAGCATGCACCACTGCTTCCACTCACATTTACAATTCTGCTGGTCCATCGCAGCAATTATTATTTTCAAGTCTTCTGAATATATTCATCCCTGCATGTGCAATCCTTCCAGAGGAGGATACTACAGAGCTCCTCTTTGGTCTGGTTGACAGCCCTTTGTGTAAGGTCTACAAGGGTGATGTTGTGAATGCTGAATTTTTGAAGGAGCCTATCAACTGCAGAGGTTTTCCAGTTCAGAGTAATGAGGCACAGCCCTGTTTGTTACACTTATCTAGAAACTGGCGAACTTGAAACAGTTCCAAGGGCAAGAAATGTGCATAACTTGTGGGAGCTATTGGACTAATTAGACATTGAACTTCTCTGGACTCCTTGATATCACTCAGAAAAGAGCACATAATCTTCATTTCCCTTTTATTATTCCCCCTATCAACTCAAGTTGTTCTGCAGCTTTAAAATAGCACTTTATTGAAATTTTGATAAATGAACAGAAACAGGAGAAATTTCTAAAATTTCCAATGAACAACTCCCTGTGTGGCAATGAGAACAAGTAGTGTTTGACCACATGACAGCAGAATCTGCCTTTGACTGATATATTGATAGACATATCAAGATTAGTATCTGCTATTAGGCCACTGAAGGAGGCAAATTAAATAAAAATACACTTATTTCTGGTCATTTTACAGTGTAAAAAAGAAGCCACAAAGAAGTTAGCTGCTCAAAAATAGTGCTTTAGTTATGCATTACAAGAGATCTTTTACCTCTCTGTATTTATATATATTGGGAGGAGAGGGAAAGAGGGCTAGAAAGCCACTGAAATAGGCAAAATCTGTCATGGTATTAATTTTCCAAAAAACATTCCCAACAGAGAAGGTCCATAAAGCTTCCAGCTGTGTCTCATTATTTTTGTGATTATTGACATTCTTAAGTAAACATTTACAAGTTTCAGCCGTGGTTTTATAATTGGTTCTATTTTTTATAAATAATTTTTTTATTTAATCACAGTCATTTCTCCTTACCTATTACTGCCCACGTTTTTTTCTGTTATCACATTCCTCTATCTTGCCATAGATTCTCCATCCCACCTCCACCCAGGATACAGGTTACTTTCTATCCTCCCTTGCCTGGTAAGGGTTCCTGGTTTTGGTTGGTGTTGCTCAAAATAAAACTTCTATTCAAATAAGAGAATTGTACAGTAAACACTTTTAATTTGCCATATTCAGCTGGAGACTTTCAGTGTTGCCTTCTCTGTAACGTAAGTCAGATTTCGTTTGTCATTTACGGTACAAGAGTTATTCCAGGGAAGTCCACCACAGAAGCAGCAATAAGAAATAATAAAACATGTCAAACTCATACAGAAAAGGGTCTAATCAAATGTGACTTAAAAGAGTTTATATAGAATCTATTTTCACCTGGAGCCTGATGTGCTGACAGTAATGATTATATGTACTTGAGTGAAGAAAGGTTCCAAAGGGTATGCGGTTATTCCATCTTGCCAGTTGAAATACGGTCAGAAGGGAGAAAAGATCACATATCTTTGGATTTTTAAATAAAGTGAATAGTTTCTTATTACCAGTTCAATCTTTTTCTCCAAATATCGCATGATCTTCTGTGTAAAACTGAAATTTGATGTAGTTACAAACCAGAAGGTTTTTGATATTAAATGTCTGCCAAACTATGGCAGTGCTATCAACATTTTTACAGAAATGTCGATATAAAGATCTGCAGAAATAAAGATATATGTAAAATTGCAGGCAAAACTTCACCTTTAAATATTTTCCCATTTTGAACTCTGGAGCAATAATCTTGCCTCAATCTGCTTATGCTTGAGAGACTCTAGTTAGAGAGAAGGTTGTGGTTAAGACAGAGAAATGTGTCTCCCTGTCACAGCAGATGTTTGGTTTCCATCCTCGTGATATGAGATAGAGAAGTCTGTGGAACAGTACTTTATTTTGCTAGCCTCCAGAGACAAGTTTTGCAGCTATAAATATAAAATTACTAAATAAAATCTATGAGATCTGGGGATTATTAAAACCTAATGTGCAGATTTGGTAATTTGCACTTTGGTCATTTGCATTTTGGTCATTCCAATCTTCCCTTAACTGATTCCACAATTTTATTGATCCCTTTTATTGATTCCAGGGGACACACACACTGGAGATGCACTATGTGTATCCATAACATTACAGACTAAGTTCTGCCTTAGGAGATGTGTTTAGGTAGGACAGAAGACTTCCTTCACACAGTGAACAAGAGTGTTTCAGGCCCCTGCACCAGTGTGCCTGGCAGGTGTCTGCTCTGAGTCACTGTGGTCAGGTGTGGAAAATTGAAGAGCTGTCTCATTTCAGAGAAAGTAAAGACTATAAAAGTTCTCGGGTTATGGATTACGTGTATGCCAGGCATGTGATGTAGGGGAGAGAAGAGCTTCTGTGGTTGCTAAGAGCATAGATTTAGAGAAACTGGAAAGGAGGGAGAACCCAGAAAAGGAAGCCCTAGAGTCTATCCTTTGTGAGTTATGATAAAGATTCCCCTCTACCTCTGCTGTGGACAGTTGGATATATATGATGGAAAAACGCTGAATAAACTGGACTAAGGAGTAGAAAACCAGCTTCAATCAGCCAGGAAAGGAGGGATTGTCTCCATCAGCAGTGGCAGTTGAAAGGTACAACAGAAACTGAAAATTCAATGTCTTGTGCTCTGGGAGAGATTTGCTTTCTTACCCCCTTCTACCCTTCCATCAGTCTCATATATATTTATCACAGGATGTACAGACTCTCCCTGCCTTGTACTAGAAAATGCTGACAAGCTGCTAGAACATCTTCTGCCCTTAGCTGCATTATGCTTGTAGAAATTTGTCTTGTAGAGGGGAGGTGAAAATGTTCGGGTTGCTGCTTAGGATTTTTATTTTTCCTGGAAAGAGGAAGGATTTTATTTTGGCTGAGGGCCAAGGCTGAAACACTTTCTATCCTTGAGTAGGACTGTTTTAGAATGGTGGGAAAGAGGCAATGGCAGAATGAAAATACAGTTGCCTGGACATGCTCCTTTTGACTCTCAATAGAGATTCCAAATCAGAAATTCTGAAGGAGCAAATGAGGTTATGTGGTCATGAACTTTCTTCTCAGATGAACATCTTCCTGTTTTTTTAAAATATTTACTTAACCTGGCTGAGGAAAAACAACTGTAGTTTCCCTTTAATTTAAAAATATTTTTATTATTGCAGGACAGGTAATATTGTTAAGGGCTTGCTACTAAATTTTAAAGGAATGATAGCTCTTTCTTTATTATTTTTTTGCTATCGATCTCAGTGTCTCATTGCAACTTGCATCCTTGGAACTAGCATGTCGTTATAGTGCTCTGATTTATCCACTGCACTTTTTATTGGGCTAGCTTTTATTCCACATAAATATCCCTTTGATTCATGACATTATATACTTGCCTGTCTGTGCATTTGAGGGCCAATGATAAAGCCACAATATCCTGGAATCACCTTTGCTGCTTCTCGTGGCTGGAGCTGTTGTAGGGACTCAAAGAGCACCATTGCCTGTCTTAAACAGTGTCAAGGCCACAGAAGGAATTTGCTGTAAGAGAAGCTACCACATCAGGAACTTGAGATAAGCACAGAAAGGAGGAATTTTCAACAGGAAGGTGCTAATTCCAGGCCTGGTGGAGGTGAGGTCTGGTTAGCACATGCCAGTTAATGCATATCAGGCTACAAAATAAAGACAAGAGATCTCTGGGGGAAATGGAGTCTCCACTAACTGGCATCAATTATATGTAGCTGTCTGAAACTCCTTCAGCCTTTTCCTCTCATGGATCAAGCAGTTAAAGATGACTCCCTAGGTTGGAGATGGATTAGTGAGGAGAGGAAATGTGTCCAATGACCACAACCATGTCCTTAAGAGGCCCAAGCACATATTATCTCTTATTTCTATTCAACTTGTTCCAGACTTTTCTGTGATTAGGAATGTAGGGTAGAGTGCAGAAAAAGCTCTTGCATCAAAGCTCAGTGACCAAAACAAAACTTCAAATACATGCTTATGCTGTCATTTGCTTCTGAGATTTTATTTCTTTCTCCCAGCTTCAGCCTGCAACACTTCTTTTAATCAGCAGATCCCTCTCTTAAAGGAAGAAGAAGCTAGAGTCATCCCTTTACTTTGTTAAGAATATCTTTTGGAGCACACTCCATATTTAGGGCAGATGCCATTTCTACTTTTTTGAAAACCATATGGAAGCTAAAGGCTGCATTTTCCTTCCTGACCTTCTGTTGAAAAATGCTGTTCTCCAGGGGAGAACAAAGGAGGGCAAAGTTGTTTAAGATATCTCTCTGTATCAGCAGAGCTGTAACATCAAGTATGATACTTTAAATAAATTGGAAAAAATGGTAATTTGCACCCTTTAATGCGTGCTTATATTTCCAGTTTGTCATATATTTCTGTGTCTGTAACCTGTAAGAATGTTTTATTTTCAGTTGACATTCCGTGATTCACATGTGTATGAACATCTGAAATCCCAAAAGAAATGAAATAGATTATAAAAATGTTAAATGAAATTCCAGTGGGTCTGAGGTAATATTTATTCAGTCTCTATGACCTTAACTCTTTGTAGAATGCCTTCCACTATTATCTCTGTTTTGCATTTCGCACTACAATCTGGAAGAGCCTGAGGATGAGCTTCAGTTTTACTTGTGGCAAATAATGACATAGTGACAAGGTATATATGGTATCTGGCTTGTCAACAGCAGGCAGGGCAGGATTGAAACCTACAGATATGTCCCACAGTAACAAGAAAAGCAGCACTTGATACTGTTTTCAGAGATGGTTTCAAACGAGTACTGCTAATCTTTCTCAGAGACAAAAAACTATAGATCTTAAATATGTTTTCAACAGGTTGCAAGATTGAAAAAGACTAAGCCCAAAGCATATGGACAGAATAGCAGTGCAGCTGATTGAGTGCCCATGAACCAGCGGTGTAAGAGAACCTATTGTAATTATGCTGAACAAAAAGAATTTGTAAATAAAAACACACCACATGATAGAAAGAAAACATATTTGGTGGGGTGGGTTTTTTTTTTTTTTTTTTTTTTTTTTTTTTTTTTTTTTTTTTTTTTTTTTTTTTTTTTTTTTGTGTTTTTCCCCTNATGTTACCCATATACTGCATGGTTAATAAATCCCTTTTTTCTGCCTGAGGTTGTTCCTATTTAAAAAAGTACCATTTGTTCACAGATGAAGCAGGTTGCAGGGACTCACTTCAACAAATTTTGGTTTGAGATTGGAAAGGAAAAATGTTTCTATATCTTGCAGCTTTGAATTTGCTACCTTTGATCTGAATTTCCTCCCAGTATTACCCACAGACTTCCATGGCACCTCTGAGCATCTTTTGAAACCTGTCTGCTCCCCATCACCCATGGTGTTTAAGGATATTTACCTAGAACACAGGAAGCATTATAGTGCTGAATTTTAGTGTGCTTTGTTCTTCAAGAGAAAGATCTGTATATGCATAAATGAACATGGAACTTTTATTCTTTAAAAAAAAAAATAGAGGAGTGATCAGCAAAGCTCCGATTTTCCACAGTTCATGTTGCATAGTCTTTATTAGATGTAAAGAAAGATATTTTCAGAATTTGTAAGGTTTGGAACAGCCAATATTTTGGAGGTGATCTGCTCCTAAAAGACAGAAAAAGTTAAAAATATTTTATATTTAACATCTATTAATAAATCTGATTTTTATAACTCCACTAGGTAAACTACTTAAGGGTGGATGTGGGAGGCTAGAGAAGGAGGGTACTCTGATTGTCAATTCAGTTCTGCTCCTCCTCCTCCTCCTTCTTCCTCTTGATCCTCCTCCTCCTCTTCTTCTGCTTCTGCTTCTTCTTCTTCTAAAGGCTTTAGCATTGGCTGATATCTCTCTACTTCTTTTGAGTGAGATGGAACAGTGCAATTTAACTGACATTTCTTTTGTTCCTTATTTTGTGTTCCTTTCCTTTTGTGTGAAGGAAAACATATAGAAAAGGGTAATTTCCCCCCCTTAATAGTGTTACATCTCTTGTGATTAACTGCTGATATTTATTTAAGTGATATTTTAGCAATGTTACTGTTGAATGTCAAAAAGCAGTGAAATCTGAGTCATACATTATATGGTAAGCTGTTCTATAGTTCTGTTATCCACAATGAATTCATGCCATTACATCTCTGTCATTTCAGCAGCAGACTTTTTTTCTCAGTAAATACAAGGTCATTAAGTAGTCAGATATCTGTCATCTACTAACTCTGATGAAATTAAAGACCCCACAGCTTCACCACAGTAATAACAACTAATTTATTCAATTTTACAGTAGGATGGATGGGTGCCTTTCAATGCAGGACTTGAACAAGGCTGGAATTGAAATATCTTTTGTACGCTGAAGAGTATATCTTATTCCTTTGCAATAGTAAATGCTGGTTTTGTTACCAGATTGTTTTGTTGGTTTTTTTTTAATATATCTCTGAATGCAGGCAACCACAGAGACTGGCTGTTTGTTTCTGTTCTGTTTTTGCTTACAAATTAAAGCAATTTGTTAGGAGAAACTGCTCAGAGGTGTCCAAATGAGAAAGAAGTGGCTGAATTTCATCCCTGAGTTCATCACTGAATTGTGCTGCAACTGCAGACAAAGCAGTGAGCTGGATCTCACTGTAATGCTGAAAGAAAGTTCTCTATTGACCTGAGCAGGAAAGCTGGTACTCAGGAGTACTTAGGCCTGACTAGAGGTCAAGTCTAAATACCATGTCACCATGGAGCAAGGAAGTAATTTTCTCCTTTAGAAAAATGGGAATCTTAGACAAAGTCCAGGGCAAATGGAGATGTGTATTGTGAGATAAAACCATATGGACTGAAATTCACTATATAACGCTTTCATGGTGCTCCCTTCAGTGTGACTGAATTCCATTACATTAGAACAATTATAACTGTGTCTGCTGCCATCTAATATCCATATAAGTGCTACTTAAAGAGAATTTAGAAATAGGATTGTCTTTTTCTTGTCTTTCTTTCTTTGGCTCTGTTAATTACTTAGCAACAGAGCTTCTACCATTGCAGAAAATAAGGTTGGCAAGACAACATTCTGTAGTTATTTTAGCAGTTTATAAATGCTCCTTTTTAATATTCACTCTCTTAAACACTTTCCTCCCCCCCAACCACAATAAAAATACATATTTAAACCCTGTGTGTCTCTTTAAGAGTAAAGGTTTACTAGGATGAATGTCCCCTAAGTTTGTTCCACTGGACTCCTACATACCTCCAGTCTTACTGGGGATCAAGTACAGCATCAAGTAATGTAAAACAAACTTGTAATGTAAATACAAACCTGAAGCACTTCATAAACAGACATGGTTGTCAAAAGTCCCGAGTTTAGCTACTTGTACTTTTGTTTTTGGCACAGTTTCAAGGCTGAAGTCTTTGAGATACTAGTACTAAGAAAATGTTTTACCTCTGACTCAAAGCCTCCACTGTAAATGGTCTCAAGTGGAAAGAACCACTGAGTTATAGCCCATCCTGCACTCTTGTCCTTGCTTGCTGCACACAAGCAGTGGTAATAGGGGCTGGCAAGCCTGTATAGGGGAGCTAACAGCAGCCTTCCAGTGCCTGCAAAAAGAAAAAGAAAGATAAAGATTGCTTACAAAAGCATGTAGTGACAGGACAAAGGGGTATGGTTTTAAACCGAGAGTAGCTTAGATTAGATAGACAGAAAAAATTCTTTTCTGTGTGGGTGGTGAAGCAGTGGAACAGAACCTGTGGATGCCCCACTCCCAAGAGTGTTCAAGGCCAGGTTGGATGAGACTTTGAGCAGCCTGGTTTAGTGGAAGATATTCCTATCCATGGCAAGGTGTTGGAACTAGTGATCTTTAAAGTCCCTCCTAAACCAGAGCATTCCATGATTCCATGATTTTTATATAATGATCAATCTGCTGCCTGGTGTTAGAAGAGATCTTTGTGAAGATAATTTCTACTTCAAAATTCACTCTTCTGATCCTGAGCTTTTACTGAAATTGCACAGAAACCTGAAGTTCATTGATTTAGGTTGGGTATGTTATTTTAAATATACATGTATTCCCCTGAACACATGTGGATGCATAACTATATAATCTTACTGACATCCTTGCAAATTCAGTTTGGTGCTAATAGACAAGCTGTGCTGTTTTCATGTCAATCATCATTACTACTGGTATGAAATGATAGGTTAGAAAAGTTGCATATCCTCTGCCTAACAGGAGCCAGGAGATGGCAATTTCAGAGGGAGGTGTAAAAAAGTTTAAAAATAAAAAATAAGATCCTACATGCCAAATTATTTCCATAGTTACACCTCTAAGCATTCAGTAAGATTTCACAGCTGTCATCAAGAACTAAAATTGGCCTGTGTGATCTTTCTTACTGGTTGTGTTGGGAATGAAAGAAAGTGCTCGTTCTCAAGATTTGTGAATTTTACACTGGACACCACTCTGAAATTTTATTGAAAAGGAAAAAATGCAATGAATACTGTGTCCAAACATAAGAATCCACCATGACTTAGAGGTATGACATATAATCTCTCCATTATGACTCTCTAAGTCATAACTCAATGTGCTGGATTCTTCCTCTGTGGAAATTTACCTTAAATCTCTACTTGGCGTCATGCCACATACACACAGTCAAGTCAAACTTGAGTCCTTCTTAGTTTGCACCCATTTAGAAAAAGGATTGCATTTTCTTCAATGTCTTTCTGATGGTACTTTAAGAAAAGAATTTCAAATTGATATGGAAACATATGGACAATATATTGAAGTTCATCACATTCATGGATATGATGATGTGTTCCAGAAGAACTAGAAAATAACTGCATGAGTGATTTTCATCTCATCTAACTTTAACCATATGTTTTTGTCTCTGCTTTCATGTTCTTGTTAAAGGTAATGGAGGAAGACAGAGAGTAAGGAGAATACACACTACTATGGAAGAAGGTATATCCACATATATCGCCTTCTAGATGCATGTAATTCACTTCAGTGATCCTGGAGCGAGATTAGAAGCTGGATTCATCTTTCCTAATGAAAATCCTGCTGTTATATATGTATGTCTACATTTCAGTTAGGCTTTCTGCATAGTCAAGAGGGAAAAATGGGTGTTTCTTCAAGTGATTCATCAAACACTAAAATAGAGACACAAGTAAGGTAATGAATTTTACTTTCCATATAAGTACACTGGAAGGTTATGGTGTTCTACACAGTTGAGATAACTATATTATAGGCATGCAAAGTCAGGTGAAATAGGCATTTCATTGAAGTGGAAACTAAATGATTTGTTTAAATGGAAGACTTTACTACCATGGGAGGTCAATTCTGTAAGATCTCTTCAAGTTCCAGTCCACAGTCCATATTCCATACATAAGCAGGTTAACAATGGATATTTGCAACCTTTTTAAAATTATTTTCACAACGCTTGTGTGATTATTGATTACTAGCAGAACAGAGAGGTCTGAAAATACTATAGAGAACACTTACGGAATGAAAATCCTATGTCTGTAGGAGAAAAATAATACAATTAGGGAAGGCTTTTTGAAGGTTCATTCCAGAAGGAAGGTGGAGAGTCCAAATTCCCACTGTTGTGTGCAAGCATAGGACCATGCAACACAAAGCAAAGAACCATTAGACAGACTTCCTACTTTCCTTATGGGATGCAATCATAATGGGCTACGAAGTCCTTTATACCAGATAGGCGCAATAAATATTAAAGAAGTGGAACTACTTTGGATCCCTTTTAAATGAGAAGTAAGTTCTAAATGGTAAGGGTTGGAAAGGATGCAGAGGTGGCTAGGTTCTGTTTTTTACCCTGTTCTGAGCAGGATAAGTAACTCAATTGTTGGAAGTCTTCTTCTTTCCTCATGGGGAAAACAGCCCCTAGGTGTAAGACCGATGTGTTAGAGACAGGAAATGGGAGTATAAGCAACAATCATCAGGCCTAAAAGCAGAAGATAGCTAGAGTACATCTACAGTTTAATAACTGGATTGATCTCCAATAAATTTTAGACATATTCTCTTTCCAAAGAGCAGGTTTCATGAGTCAAGACTTTGTCCCCAAAGTATATTTTTAGTTATCCTCTTTAGACGGAAAAAAAAAAATCCTCTCATTTGTTCAAAATGCTGATCAGTGGCTTTCTTTTCATGTACATAATGGGGTTTGATTTGTTGAGACATTTACAGATCTTTTGGCAGATGTATTAGAGGACATGAGATTCCTGCCTTACATGTCTTTTGGACCATTTATTCAGTATATCATATTTTTGCACTCAAAATAAAGAAGCAGCTTTCTCTCAGATTTATTCTTCTTAACATAACTTCCTCAAGATTTAAGAAATAACATCATCCACTGCCTGAAATCTGACCAAATGAAATGTACCTGGACACCAGGATAGATTTTTTTGATCTGGGCTTTCATGTCAAAGACACTATTCTGAACAATTTTTTTAATGGAAAATGCATGATAAGGGACTTATCTGACTTTGTTTCATTGGCAAATATATCACTTATATTACTTTGGTAGAAGGAAATATTCCTCCTACATCAGATGATACATCTCAGCATCTGGGTAATAGCTGTCAGCAATGAAGCTATGAAATTATTAACATAATGGATTGGTTTCAGAGGAATCCATAGCAGAATTAAAGGATCCATAGCTTGGGCAATGAAGAAATAGCTCAAAACTTAATGTAGTGTATTAATATTTTTCCATTAAGGGTTTCTGTTATTACAATGACTCAATATATAGTTTTGAAAATTGTTAAAATTAGCAAGAATTTACAACTTCAATGTGAAACAATTAAATAAGATGTTCCACTGGAAACAGGACTAATGAACTGAAGCTGCCTGAGTATCTGTGTCCTGCCATATTTTTCTCTCTACAGTTAGGCCTGCTGCATCCTCAGCACCAAGGAACACGGGGGAGGGCAATGACTTGTCTGGAAATTGTTCAGCTCTATTCCTTACTAGCAGTTGCCAGATGTTGGTTTGCCAGATCCATTTGTTTTGAAACCCATGGTCACTCCCTTCAGGTAAAGCTGGAGTAATACTGTGTGCAATGGGTTGTCTGTTTCTTGGTCAATGTAGGCATCATCGTGCAGCAAATGAAACAACGGTGGAGGAAACTGAACCATTGGGAACCAAAATTTTAGTTGTTCAAAGGAGCACAAGTGACCAGAGACACACTTTTAGGGAGGCACTCCATTCTGAAGGAAGTAGGAACAGACTCCAGGGGGCTGTGGCCATGGGTGACCCACTGTGTTAAAGACACAAAGGCATAAAGTAGCAAACCCTGTTACAAACAGAGCAAGAGGAAACCTGCTGTGTATGGGCAGCCAAAACCATCTCAGGCACTCAGACTCCTGTGCTGCCCATCACCTCTTCAGAGTGCAAAAGAAAGGAGAGGTGAGGTGGGGAAGAGAGAGTACAGGGCAAGTATTTGTGCTCTTTTACTTAATTTTTCAGATCAACTATGGGAGATTTGTACTGGTTGTCAATCAGACAAGCAAAATGTCCTGAGCTTAACTTCTTTTGCCTTTAAAGGGTATTTAAGAATATCTCTGAAATGGTTTGAATAAATATGATTATTCTTATAGCAATAATTGAGATTAAAAAATATTTACTCACTACCCAGAATTCCCAGTGATTTGCTGAAACTTAAGAAAAACATTGCATTGAAATCTATTAAAGAATGGAATATTTTCTAGCACCTTTAGATTCTCTGGAATTACTGCTTTCACTTTACTTGCCATTGTGCCTGAAGTCAAAACTTTTTACTAGCATCAGGGGAAAAAGTAAAGGCACATAGTGTTATTTAAATATCAATAAGATCAGTGCAAGGCTCAGAGGTTAGCTGCAAGTGTGAGTTTAATGAATTCAAGTTCAGGCAGATATTGGATTTATGGATGATAATAGAGACAGTCATGTGAGTCTCAAGGATTGCCACAAGTCTGGAGGGCTTATGAAGTACTTATGACACACTGATTGAAGGTGGAGAAAACAGAGATCATAAAATAAATATGGGCTCTGATTTCAAAGTCCTGACTAATGAAACCATTTCAGCTCTGCCATCCTACAGTGAAGCTAAAATCAGATGTGAGCTAAGTGCTGAAGGTGTTAACAGAAACTTGCTGCTCCTGATTGCTGTTCTCATGGGTGCTGCCCTCATTAAAAGATGTTTCACTCAAGGATTCTGCAACACAGTGTCTGAATAAGAAGCAACCATTTTAACAATCTCCATAAACAGAGAAAAAAGTTATTGTTACACCAAAATTACTGTCTTCTCTTATAGAAATATTTGCTTTGTTTTGTTTTCTCAAACTGATCACATATTTTAAGATGTAAAGAACTTTGCCTAAGCACAGAACACTGATATACAACCTGATCAAGTAGAAGACAATGAATCATATAAATGAAAAAAAAAGTCCTTACTGCAATCTGGTATATTTTCATGTATAAATTCAGCCCTTGCTTCTTTGCAGGAAAGTGTATAAGGACTGGAATTTCTGTACCTTTAATGTATAAAAAATCAGACAACTGCAGTATTATAGACCATAGCATAAATCACTCCACCGTGTTGTTCTCTAAGGCAGAACCATTTTTAGATGCAAAACTGATTAAAATAATTTTTGATGAAAATTATTAAAATGTTTTCTTTTTTAGCTTTCCCACAAAAATGATTGAAAATTTTAGTTTACTCATAATTTTAATTATCTCTGAAGTTCTATATGATTTGTCCAAGTCCTACTTGAAAAATGTCTTCCATATTGCATTGATATCTCATTAATAATTACATTTCTGCATCTCTTCTCTGCTTACATTCAGTAGTTAATTGTTTATGTGTCTGAGTGTCATTTTCCTGTCAATTCATTATTACCTTATTATTTGCTACATGGGTAACTAGCTGTTGTCCACTCTTTACAAAGGAAAAGTATGCACCCATCTGAACTTTGCAGCATTTCCTGCGTGCTCAGATTTCTTCAGATTTCTTTCTGCAACGGCTTCATTTTTCCTCTGGAGAAAACTGAATGTGGTTAGGAGGTACACAGAGAAAATAGGTGTTTGCTTGATTTGGGAACTGATTTAAATTATGATGAGGTGTAATTTAGTCATATTTAGTGTATAATTAAATATTAGACCACCTAGAGCCTTGTACAATGCCTTTATTATTTTAAACTGAAATTAATAAAAAGCATAATTAGCACCATTACTAATTTACTGGTGATTTATTGAGGTAACAGCTTTACCATGCCCCGGGTGCATACACAATGCAGGGGGCTCTATGTGGTTCAGGTCTGGGAGTCCTGATAAGATTGGGAAATATGCTGTGCAGTTGTGCCTGTCTTGATTGTGCCTGTGGGTCTAAAGAAAGATAGCTGGGGACTGATAACTGCAACAGCCAAGTGTGGTGCCTAGCTAGTGTCCATAAAAATAAGACACTAGTTTTGAAGCAGAAAAAGCTGGATCATGCAAATACAGAGAGTGAGCTAGCAGTTTAACTGGCTGATGAGAGTCTGTTTTTTCAATTCACTGGCCCTTTTTTATTTATCAGTATAGATATATTTCTCTGGAGACATTAAAAACTTGATTAAATACATTTACAAGGAACCGGATGCACTGGATCTACTCCTCAAAACTGGATTAGGTGGTCAATAGAAGTCCTTTATAGTTTAAACCATTCTAAGATTCTATAAATATTATTTCTAATGACAACTTGGTCCTATCTAAACCAGTTTGTCATATGCTGGTTTGCTCTTGGGAGTTGAACAGAACACTCTGTACCCACCTAAAATCCTCATAATCTCCTGCCTGTTGAGATTGATTCCTTACCCATTGCAGGCTCTGTGCTGTGCCTGAGAATTGTTCAGTGATTCTGTGAAATATACTGGACTAGGTAAAAAGCAGCCTTCCAGGGACCATGTGAATGATTTCACTGGGTGAACGGTCAAGGTCCAGTACATGGGAATGCTCCCCACCCTTTTCTACTTGTCAAGAAATAGCACTTGTATCTGAAATCTGCTTAGTCAGTTCAGACAAGTGTTACAGATCTGGACAGGCTTTTTGCCAGTGGTTGTATGGTTGGTCTTTCCCCTTTTGCGAGTTCTCCCATTGTCTTGGAGTCAGGTGAACTCACAGTCCATACTTTGAAAACTAAACCAAATCAAGCATTGTGATTATCTGCGCTGATACTGTTGTTTTAACATGTTGGTATGGTTTTGTCCTGGGCTTCCTCACACTACACAGACAAAGCCAAGGGGCCACTTTAGATAGCACTAGCCAAGGTCTGCTCCTCATGGACAGTAAGTACAAAGCTATCTTACTCAGAGGACAGGAGAGACTTTAATCATGAAAGCCTCACCCTTCTGCTACTTGCCCTCAGAATGGTCCCAGCCCATTTTGTTTACTAACATAAATATAACTCTAATACAACTTGCTTAGAACTCAGAAACATTCAACAAGATCCACATTCATCTGCTTCTCTTCATTGAGAATTTTGCAATGCAGACAGAAGTACTGAGTTTCACTGAAGTTTGGTATTGCTTGGGATGATTAGTACAAGAGCTGTATGGTGAACAAGAGAAGTTTGAGTCTTGCGAAGATGTATAGCTCAAAATAAAAGCATTATCTAAAAGATGACTATCTATTTCCAAGCTTGCAGTATTTCGAAACAATGTAGACTGGCTGCTACTGAGATATCTCTTTCCTTAAAACACACTTTTCCACTGTAAGCTTGATGTCTTGTAATAACTGACTCCAATTTTGTAACAAACCTCATTGCTCCTTTAAATCCTCTCTAAAGCTGTAATGGGTTATCTAGGTCTTTTCTTTTGGACTTCCTGATTAAACTTTTCATTTTCAATCTTGAAATTACTTTAAATTGTTCAGAGCTATGTTCAGAAACAGGAATATTTTGGCTTGCCCAACAATTTTTAAAATATTTTTTTGACCACACTGTGAGAGACTATTGCAAGGTTAAACTGTTATGTGCCTTAAAATTTTCAAAAACCTTCAGCTGTAGAATCTTGAATTATGATTTCTATCCTCCTAAACATGCTGTTTGGAATCCCCGGAATAGCAGCAGTACATTTTGTTCCAGTTGGCAGCTGGGTGAACAACATGAACAGGGAGCAGACACTAAAAGGGGACTCAGGACCAAAAATAGGCTTTTTAATTTTTTCTAGTTGTTTGCTGCCAGCTGGTTTCCAATAGTATTCCTCAAGTGTTTCCTCTGATATTACAGGGAACTAAGAATCCAAAGTGCCCTTAGACCAATCTTTGTGCAGTCGATCGATGTGTTCAGATAGCAGGTATGACACATTTGAATAACTCTGAAAATGTGTTTACAGCAATCAACAGTATTGTTTGATATTCATCATAATAATTCTGACCATTCTGATGTTTATTTCTTACACCTTTTTTTCCTTTTCGGAAAGGAGTTTATGAGACAATGGACAGGTTTAAGTTATTGGTGTGAATATTCAGCTAAAAAGTATTTTACAGACAAGGTGTTACCAGAAAGGGCTGTGATGCTTGCTTATATTTTCATTTAGTTGGACATAGTAAGCCATCTGAAATAAAAACTTGAAAGATACTGATTGCTGATCACAGCTGAATTCAAGTCTGCATTATTTATGGAAAACCAAAATATCACTCAATCAATGAAGATCCAAACTTCAGATAATTCGCTTGCCAAATATGCTTCAAGAATAGATTTCGATAGAGTTAATTGAACCCTCCTAATATTGGTGTGAGTTATGAGAGTGCCATGAATTCTCATACTATTAAAACTGAATGGAGTGATATCTGTAGAAACATAACTCCGGAACTGTAATAACTTGGCATCAACGATAATGACATTTCAAGTCAGGAATTGTAATGGTGGTGAAAAAATGCAGAAATAATTTAATTTAAACTCACTTTTTCTGTAGGATGGGATTTTTTAAAGCCCTTCTACATAATGATATTAAATTAATTGAAAATATTTGTTCTTTCTTTTCAGTTCACTGCATTTATACTTAATAGATAATATGCTTTGAACTACAACAAAGTCCTTTTTCAAAGGATTTGATAGGGTATTGAAGCACTGTCATATCTGAGGGCAGCAAGTTTTAAAATACATAATATGTCTCTAAGTACTAATAAAACCCAGCAACACTTCAAAGTTTTCAAGTAAATCATAGAATAGTTCGGGTTGGAAGGGACCTTTAAAAATCATATAGTCCAACCCCCCTGCCATGAGCAGGGATATTCTCAGCTTGATCAGGTTGCTCACAAAGCTCCATCCAATCTGACCTTGAATATTTTAAGGGATGGAGCATCCATTATTTCTCTGGGTAGCCTTTTCCAGTGTTTCACCAACTTTGTTGTAAAAAATTTCTTTCCTTATCTAGTTTGAATCTATCCTCTTTCGGTTTGAAACCATTACCCCTTATTGTGTAAGGGATAATGGTTAATTTAGGCTCTACTAAAAAGCCTGTCCTCATATATCTTGTAGCCCCATTTAGGTACTGAAAGGTTGTTGGAAGGTCTTTCCCAAACCTTTTCTTCTCCAGGCTGAAGAGCCCCAGTTCTTCCAGCCTTTCATTTTGGGAGAGTTGCCCCAGTGCTCTGGTCATCTTTGTGGACCTTCTCAGGACTTGCTCCAAGAAGTCTGTTCCATGACCTGCTGGCCACTCTTCTTTTGGTGCAGTCCAGGGTACATCTGCCTTTCTGGACATCAGTGCACATCCCCAGTTCATGTCCAGAACCCCCAGACCCTCCTAATCAGGGCTGCTCTCAATCCCTTTATCATCCATTTTGGATGAATACTGGGGATTACCCCAACCTACACGCAAGACCTAGCATTTGGCCTTGTTGAACACCATGGGATCCTCATGGGCCCACCTTCTGAGCTTATCCAAGCCCCTCTGAATGGCATCCCGGCCTTTGGCCATGTCAACCACATCACTCAGCTTCGTGTCATCTGCAGAATTGCAGAGTGTGCACTTATACTGTCTATGTCATTGATGGATGAGCGAGAAGTCATGGCAGTCAAGTGAAATCACCAGTGGGTGGAAAATAGGATGAAGTGCACACATTTTCTAAAAGGATAGAAGGGAGGACCCTGTGAACTACCCGCCTTATGCATGGAAACATCATGGAACCATTTCTCCTAGAAGATAAGCTAAGACACATGGAGGAGAGGCAGGCAATTCAAGGCAACATGGCTCCACAAGGCAAACCTTGCCTGACGTAGCTATAGAAGCCATTCATATCATTCCTTGCATCCCTTGCAGCTCCACTCCCACCTTGACCTTCCTGATCCCACTCCTACACAACCACTGTATCCCTTTACTCTTCCTAGAACACCTGTTCCTGTTTCCTCTGCCTGTGTGTGTCTTTGGCTCCCTTTAGTTTGACCAGAAGGGTGGTCAATCTGCTTCATCATGCCAGTCTTATATAACTTTCCTGATTGCTTACACCTGGAGATCAGTAGCTCTAATACTGTCTGGGAGACATCCTCAAAGATGTCCCACTCTATTCTGCTCCCTTGTCCCTGAGGGCAGCTTCCCAGGGTGTGCTCTTAACTAATTTTGTGAAGAGCTGGAGCTCTGCTTTCCTAAAGTTCTGGGTGTTTGCTTTGTTCTTCACCTGACTTACATCCCTCAAGCCTGACTCCACCAGTGCTAAGTGCTAAGGACAGGAAGTGAAAGATATAATTTACCACACACTAATAAAGATGAAATGCAAACATGCACCTACAAAGTTAGAAAAGACTTAGAAAAGAAGGCACATGCTTCACAGTTCCAAGATTTTTATAGATTAAAGAAGAGACATAGTAGTTTAAAATGCGTCTGAATGACTGGAGGTATTCTGACTACAATAAGGTGAACTGCAAATAATTTAGTGGCTCAAAGTTTACATCCTGGAGTCATAAAAACAGGTTTTGATGAAAATCTTCAATTAATTGCAGGTTTTTTTCATCTTCACTTTGTTGGAAATCAAGTTTGTTTGGGAACAAAGAATTTTAATTGTGTTTAGTTCCATGTTCAGTACTTTTGATTAACACAATTTACATTGATGATGTTCTCATTTTCTAGAACCTTAGACAGTAAAATTTTGGTCCTTTAGGTACAACTGAATAAAACTATAGCAAATTCGATCTTTCCTTATGAACACCTACAGCACCTACCTTTTAACCCCTCAGAACAAAAAATTTGCTCTTGGTAAGAGTGCTGATGTCTCCTGTACAAAGAGGTGCATCAGTTCAAACCTTAAATGAGACAGCACAATGTGAATAGACACGCTTTTCAGGTTTCACAGTACTGCAATAAGTACAGCTTTCAGCTAAATCAAAGCAGTAAATCTTGAATCCAGAAGCAGAAATTAAATAGCACCATACTAGTTTAAAAAATAATTATACACATTCTGATAAACAGACTCTAGCTTACAAAATTTGTTTGGTTGCAATACTAAATTAATTAGAAAATTCTTAAATGTGAGAATGCAGGACTGACTTTTCAGCTATGCAGTTTCCTCCAGCTGTCTGGGAAAAGATGACACCTAACCTCCTGCTGCTGAGATCAGCTGGCTTTTCAGCATTGAATTCAATAAAAAGAGGAGTTTGATGTCTGCTATGTGCAGTATTGGAGTTGCACATTCTGTGAAGAATTGGCAAGTAAAGGTCTTGGTGATTTGAAATGACACTGTGGCATTTGAATTACTGCTTTCCAGTGCCTTCAGCCAGTACTAGTCTTTATTAGGTGAAATATCTAAATTTAAGAAATAAAGATATAAACTTGTTATTAAAGAATAAAATTAAAAATTCCCTCTAAGAAACACCAGTTTCACAGACTTGAATTCTTTATTTACATGATATCAGTGATACAGTACTAAAGCCATCTGGTAATAAAATGATCGTTCAGCTCCAAATGAGACAGAAGGCATAATGCATTTTTAAAAGAGACTAAAATGCATTTTCTCGAAAAATGTTCTCTGTCTTTTAATTGAAATTAGGCCATGATTTCCCCATTTTGCAATCAGCTAATACAAGCAGCAGTTATGAGACTGTCAGCTACATAATGTGAGCAGGCATAAGTTCATCCAACTAAATTATTTGAACATAAAACTCTAAGAAGACAAAGCTCTATGAAACTTTACTCAAGCATATGGTAAAGCACATGTAGAAGGACATTAACCTGTCATCTTCTCATGCCTTGTGATGACAATTCTGGTTTTTGTTAAAGTCTTACACATTTTTGCCGACAGCTCTTCAAGAGTTTTGAGGTTTAAAAATACAAATTAATGAGAAAACAGTTATTTTCTCTTGTTTTGTATCAGTCTACCGTATGGTCAGGTCAAATTGCTGCCATTCTGAAGCACACATTTATTTGGCCTGTGTAAGCTTTACTGTTCTTCCTTCCCCCTTCAGATTTTCTAGCATTTTCCATAATAGTAATAGCCAAAATGTTAAAGATTGATGTACTGAGTTACATATGCATTTAAATAGCATGGAAGTGTCAGACAATTTATAATTTTCTTCCTCTCATCTATCTATTAAAGCAAGATATATAATAAATTTAAATACTTATAGAAGAGCAATGGTGAAATTATTTGGCATGCCAGTAACACTTAACTGTGGATCACTTTTAGAGAACAAGGTCTGATACGCAATGGAATTTTAAAAAAATCTAAAATAAATGTAAAACTAAGAAAATTATTAAACTTTGAGACTGACTGCCATTAATAATATGAAAGTTTGGTTAAGAAACATAATAAAAGATATTGATTAAAATAACAATTAGAAAAGAATAGTTTAAATTGATTTTGTGTTGTCTTTTCTCTGGCAATTTGCCAGTCAGGAACTTCACGATCAAATACAGGAACTGATTCACAGGTCTTGATAATCCAATGCTTTCTGTCCACACACGCTTGTCAAATTCCATCACTATTCTGTTGTGAAAGTTGATCGATTAGTTTGCATCTTGATTGCACTAGAGAAATAGAAAAAACTTGCATCTGTTAACTAAATTTAACAAAATAATGACAACCAGAATTAGTAAGAAATTAAAATAAATTAACATTTAGTACAAAACTTCTGTAATCTCTCACAGATTCAAATTCTTGTGTATATGAAAGTTAAGAAAAGTGAATCTTATTAAAGAATCCACTCTAGATGTTTTATTTCTACAAATATTATCTAATAATTTAAACAAAAAATTCTAAAAAATCCATCCCTTCAGAACCAAGCATCTTTGATTTTTACATCTCTTTATTTATATATTTATTATTTAAACTATTATTATGTAAAATATAACAGAAATAATGCTAACAAAATATTGTTACTCTGTGTATTTAACAACGCCTGGAAAATTATTATTCAAGGATCAAGAAAAAATGTTAAAATGTTAATAAAATTCAAAAGGGCAATATAAATAGACAGTAGAAAAGTAGTATGGGAGGAGAAAAAAATATTGAGACTGATCTTACTAGAAAAAAAAAAAATTTTAATGCCTTGTTAATGTCCATTCTCACAATGCGTACTATAAGAATAGATTTATAGCCTTTGGGAAAATATAATCACCTTTTATTTTTTTATGATTAAACGTAATATTTTAAGTTTAATTTTTACACAGCAACCTATGTGTTTTGGAAAATATCTAGCAAAATCTAGTGGCTTTCTAGAATAATACATTTGCAACAATGAGTAAAGGTATACAAGTCTGTATTTCTTCAACTTGAATATGCTTGTCAAGGCAAAACTGCTGGAGAGGTTATTTTATTTGTCAAGAATCCTCCCATAATGTGAAGTTCAGATGCCTCTATTTAGGCCGTGACCCCATGTTTTTAAAGCTTTTCTGCTGATGCGAGTGTCAATACACAATCATTTAAAATCTGACAGAAGAAGCAATACAGGATGTTTTGATTTTAAGATTAATTCCTAACACCAACAGAGTATCATGGCACCAGGCCATGGAGCAACACCATGTGGGATGGCATCATTCCCCCCTGTGCTGTTGTGGGGACAGGAGCACATAATCAGAGTCTGAAAAAGAGAAACTTTCTATGGGAGGAAGGTTCATGGCTCATTAGATGCACTGCTGGTCTGTGAGAAAGCAGATACAACTTCTTGATCATGCTCTCGGTGCTCTCAGTAGTAGGCTTTTTTGCCCCCACTTGTATTTGTAATATTTCTGCTATATATTTCCACTGTAATTTTGGCTAGCCGAAAGAACACAGTGAGGAGGCACCACAAGTTCCTGAGCTAGAAGCTGAACAGAGTGCAGACATCATTGTCACAAAGCTGCCTTCAAAGTACAGATATTTTAAAAATTACTATCTTGGATTTAAGGTCCTACATTTTATGCTCATCTCATTTGCTGAGCTAAAGCCTTCTCTCTGGATCTTAATCTCTGTAATAATATATCCCATCTCTGTGAAAGGCAAAGAACATCTTTTCCTTGCAGCTTTTAATTCCTTTGAAGAAAATTCAACTGAGTACAAAGGGGTCCAGACTGAAGATATCTTGAATGCTAATAGCACTAGTTATATTGTTTTCTTTGAGTATGTTGATATATTATTATTCAAAACATTAGCCAAAGATGAAAGAGCAAAGGAGTACAAAAGCCAAGAGCAGAACTGTGAAAAATCTTGGTTAATTTTAAATTAGTTGAATGTTTCAACTTCAGCATCAGTTTTTTAGAGGACTTGGAGGATGAGTAAATGAAGATTTTTCAATCATATGATCAGGCAAAGTTTGATGACTTTTTAAATTGCAAGTGCTCCTCTGTCTTAAAGGAGAAAATGACAGCAAAAGTTTGTTTTTGTCAACCAAAACGTGTGTTTTCCACCACAGCTTTAATTGCACAGCATCTACAGTACTGACAACGTGCTACTTGAATACCCAGCCTTTCAGTGCCAAAAGAAAATGAATTATGTGTTATCAGGAAAATCCCCAAAGTTCTCTTCAGCAATGAGGGAGTACAATCATGGATGCTGTAATTATGTAAATAATCATCTATATTCAATATTGCCCAAGTGCCACTAAGCTATTATATCTGCATGCTTGTAGATATATATGCAAACATATCTGCATGCAAGTCATTCATAATCAGAATACGTATTTGATCAGTTGAAGTGCTTTTTTGGAAGGCAAATGCCTTGTTTATTGGTAATGAAATGAAGGCCTCAGAGTAGCTAATAAAGACTTATCTAGTGGAAAGCTTTTTTTTATACATCCATTTGCCCTCAGAACTCCTGATGAACTCTGTGGTCCAGATGATCAGACAGTGTCACACAGGCATTGATTTACACTACTTGTGATTCTTCCCACGTGCTTGATTTGCTCTCGTGTTAACCCTTCTCACAGCCACAGACCTATGGGAATTATATCTTTCACTAACATCTTATTGTGAGGTATGAAATGAAGGTCTTTTTGCACTGTAGATGAAATTTTACACTTCACCTTCAATAACATTTGAGAAATGCTTTAGACAACCTTGTATTACACACTGCATCCTGGGCTGTGTGTATTCATATAATACGTGAATCAGTTGAAAATTAGAATATTTAAACGTACATATTAAATATAACTGTAACTGTCTGTATAGTAGTATTGGGTTTGTGTGGACAAGTACTGGTAGCAGGGGATCAGTAGAGGTACCTTCTGTGACAAGTCACTGAAAGCTGCTCTTGTGTCCAACAGAGGCAATGCCAGCTGGCTCCAAGATGGACCGGCCACTGGACAAGGCTGAGCCCATCAGCGATGGTGGGAGTGATACTGGGATAATAGATTTCAAAAAGGGCAAAGAATACTGTGCAACAGCAGGTGGGAGAGAGCAGTGAGAATGTGTGAGAGAAGCAACCCTGCAGACACCAATGTCAGTGCAAAAGTAGGGGGAGGAGGTGCTCCAGGCAAAGGAGCAGAGATGCTCCTGCAGCTCCTGGTGCACACTGTGGTGAGGCAGCTGTACCCTGCAGCCCACGAGGGAGCACAGATCCACCTGCAGGCTCTGGAGGACTCCACACTGGAGCAGATGGACATACCTGTAAGAGACGGTCTGAAGATTCCTCATCTGCCTCTCGACCATCATCAAGGACAGAGACTTAAACCCTTAAAAAGACTCTAAAAACCCCAACACAGAAGTTCTGGCCTGGCTGAGGTGGGATGTTTGCCAAGTGTTGCCTGCAGGTGTGTTCACTGTAAAAACGTAGCATGCATTTCCATTGGAACATTAGAACCTGAGCAGAAACAATGGGCAAGTCACAGTGAATTGACTGCACTTGCTGACAACTGTACCTGTTCTGGTTAACACTGTACTTGTTGACTGCTGACCTGTTCTGAGTTCTCAAAATGAACACACCGTAATGATTTCCCCACATTTTGGTCAACTGCCTGTTGCTTTGGAAAGGACTACATAGACCCCTGAGTTAACCAAAGACTTTTGAGATCTCCCCACGGAAGAAGACGGACCTATTGGCTGGACCATGAGGACTTTGTCTCTCAGTTGGTAGCTATTACCCACCCTCTCTTTCTCTTTTCTTGCTACCCTTTATTTCACTTCAAGTCCTTCTATCACGTTTGCTGTTGGCACTAATAAAAGTACACTTATTTTGATGAATATTTTTTGCACTCTGAGATCAGTTAATGAACCATCATGACTCCTGCTTGCATTAGTGGATTGTAACAGTACCCTGCAGAAAGCTGTGACTCTGTTGTGAGCTCATGCTGGAGCAGGCTGGAGCAGGACAAGCAGAGAGGAGTGCATGCTGGAGCAGGTTTTCCAGCAGGTTCTGGGATCCCATGGTGGGGACTCATGCTGATGAAGATTTTCCTGAGGGATTGCACCAGATGGGTGTCCCCATGCTGAAGCTGTTTGGGAAGAACTGCAGCCTGTGGGAAGGAATCACACTGGAGAAATAAGTGGAGGACTGGGTCATGTGGGAAGAATCCTATGCTGGAGCAGGGGACGAGCGTGAGGTGGAAGCAGCAGCAGAGACAAGGTGTTATGAGCTGGCTATGAGCCCCATCCCCTATCTCCTTTCACAGCTTATGGTAAGAAGTATAACAGTCAGGAATAAAGGAAGTTGAGCTTAGGAAGATGAGAGCATGGGGGAAAGGTATTTTAAAACTTGTTCTATTTTTCTCTTATCTTACTCTAATTTACTGGCACTAAATTTAATTTATTTTGCCAATTCATGACTGTTTTGTCTGTGACTGTAATTGCTGAGTGATCTCCCTATACTGATATTGTCCCCATGAACTTATGATTGTATTTTCTCCCCCTGTCCTGTTGAGGAAAAGGAGTGATGGAGAAAGTTGGTATGCACTCAGCAGCCAGCCAAGGTCAACCCCTGTCTCTTCTACATTATTCTGTATTGCAGCAGGTATTTTGCATTGGGATTTCTGATAGGGAATATAATCATAATCAATATAATAGTAAATTTTCTCTATCATTTTAATGTTTAACACAGTATTAGAAGTATAAGACTCTAAAAATAATCATTGATATTTTTGTTCCTATATTTATTTTTTGTCTTTTGTCATGTTTTTTCTCTGTGAAATGATTCCTTTTCCCATGACCTGTTTCCCTTCTCTTTCCTACTAATCAACCATTCTATCATGTATGTTGGACCACTAGAGAGGTCCTTCAAACAAGTTTGTGGGACACAACTAGATTTGCGTGCATTTACTTGATCATATTTTTGGTATCCACAAAGTAATAATTTCTTTAAGGATTGCAGTTATCCAAATGACCAAGTGACATTAAGGTCTTCAGACTATATCTGGATAGAAAACAAAATATTTTCTGAGAAACAGAGTCACTAAATTCACATCACTGTTAACTGCGTAGAGGAACACCAGCGGCTAGTAAGTTGAGAGGGAAATAAGGAATACCACTTCTGTAGGATAGTATCCTAGCTTCAGTGGTTTCTCTGAGTTGACCCAGTGAAAATACGGGCTATGCAAGACCACACCTTGTGAAACAGCAAGGTTCTGTGCCTTGTGTGTTCCTCTTCAAAACAGAAATAATTTATAACAGGGGAAAAAAGTTATTACCGTTATGAGCAACCTTGTTTAATACTAACCACTTTAAGACCCACAGGGAAGAGGAAAACATTAATTTTTCTTCTCATGTATCCCAAGCATTAATGTATAGCTTCACGACAGTTAATCTTTCCCTTTTTTGCTCCTGTCAGTCCTACAACCTTTTTTAGGGAAAGATGTATTGCAACATCAGCCAGGAAAAATGAGTAAGTCATTTCTTTTCCATGCAAGAGGAAGGAGCAATCTATCTGGATAGGCTCAGGAAACAAAGATGAATAATGAAATGAATAGTTAGTTCATGAAAAAGTGCAGTGTTGAGGTCATTGAAATGCCCCTATTTTTTGAAATGACTTTTTAATAAAGATTGCTCTGAAAAGCTCATGTTTTGATCTCGATCTTTTAAAACAGCATTTTTCAGCTTTCCATATTAATATTTAATTTCAGGATTTTGTTAGTTCTGGTTTAAAATGTGAGAACTGATTATGAAAAATAACTTCTCATTAAAATAATTGATTTTTTTCATTATTTAAGAAATAAACAATAATGTTCAATAATGGCATTAAGTTCCCTTGAATGTATCTCAAGCAAAAGCATATGTAAATATTATTTCACTAAGAAATGCTAAATTAATACAATTAAATGTATAATGCACTCAAAAGTTTTCATTTCTCTAAAATGGTGACAACAGAGGAAAATAATGAACAAAGTAGACAAATACATGTAAAGAAATAACAATGTAAAAATAAATTATATTGGTTCTATCTTACTAATTTTCTCATCTAATTTTTATAAAAAAGTGTGTTCATGTAAAGAAAAAGGAAGCAGATGAAGACCATTAATTCAGCAGAAGATTAACATGTTAGTACAATAATATCTACGGCAATAAAATCTTGGAGAAAAAATCTTATTTACTTGTATACTGACTTCAGAATCATTGATAAAGGCTAGAAATGCTGCTGTATGCATGAAAATTTTGATTGATATTTCTGAAATCTGATGGGAAGATTTCCTTGGAGTGTTAAAATTACTAGGTTTAAATCCATTTAATAAGGGTGAAGCATATCAGAACGTCAATGGATTGTTACCTTTTTTTCTGAATCCAGGACAATGTGGAAGTAAATGGTTTTTTTGGCCTTGAGAGTAGTCTTCTAACTATTAAAAGAGAAGACGAGGTAGTATGATGCCAAAGAAAGCCAAAACAGAACAGAGGGAATGAGATAAATGGTCAAGAAGGTCTAGAAACTATGACTTAAAATTAAAAATACATAGGAGCTGCAAATAAAAACATACTGGAGTTGTTTTCTCTTTTAATAATAACAGAAAAATATTTTCTCTAAATAATTAGCAACTGTTTTCTTAACTTTAAAATATAACATTGCAAGTGAGTAAATTCTGGAGTAGTCCTCTGTTGTTTTTTGGGCTTTTTCAAAGGTACTGAAGAACTGATTCAAGCCTAAAAATAATGATGATTATTGTGAGTTTTCATGATCTGATTATGCTTCTGTGGAAACCAATAACATATGATATGCATCCTCTGGTGCATATCAGGAACTACTTTCACAGGCATACAGATAATTATAGGCTTAGTCAACTGGTAAATAGAAACTAAAGAGAAAAATGTGAATAATTATTGGGAACTACTTAAGAAGAGTTACCAGCTCCTTAAAATACACAGCTGTCTAAAGTATTTTGTATTATTTACAATTATTTGCAGAGAATGAACATCTGTACATATATTCCAAGCAAAACACTCAATTGTTCACTCTTGTAATATCCTCAAACTCCGATCTAATTTTTTCCATCTTCAACTTTCACACTTTTGGCTTCACATTTTCTGCTAGAGTGTAAAGTCCACTGTTATGTATCTCTTTCCTGTAGAATGCGGTCTAATTACCCATATATCTTCTGAGGTCCTCAGGTTTTTCCTTCTAAGGCTTTGTTCAACACTCAGTAAGCATTGTTGCACTTCTCTGAGTCCTCCAGACCAGCTTAGGAGAAATGTCTTCCCTTGGCCCACCGGTAACAGCAGAATTAATACATGCAGGGATCACATTAACTATTGAGGCTGTGGTACCAGAGTGGACACAGATCTTACAGAACATCATCCACCAGTATTTTAAGTCTTTTCAAGTGTCACTGCTTTCCCATGAAAGGCTTTTGTGTGCTGCTTTGAGAGGTATTCCGATCTTTGGCCACACTGAGTCTCAAACCTACACATATGTATATGTGCACATTAAGTTGATTAGTTTTTTGATTATCTGCATCTCTCTGGCTTCCTCCTAGCCAAACACTCCTCTTTTATGCTATCTGTGGATGGCAAACCCCCCTTTTTCTAACTGACAATGATTTTGCTTTTTCAACAGTAGCTTACAAAGTCTTTAAATTATAGTGTGATTACATTTTTCTTTCCTAGACTCCCCTCCAAACACCTAATCGATGAGTTATTAAAAGCTAAAAATAATGTTGCTATGCAGATCTATTATTTTTTTAATATGCTGTTTAACTAGTGTTTAAACCATACGGTATGCAGCACACTAATTTTGTGTTGCTTAACTTCCTTAACCCTAAGGTGTGATGTAGAATGCATTACAGATTGTGCATCTACCAGAAAAACTATATTCACATAAAAGTTAAGTGAAGCTGTTTTGGAATACCTATTTCTCAAAACTATGTGGGAAGTAACATTCATTACATTAACATTTTATTAAGAGTCAGATGCTCAAGTTCTGAAGCAGCACAACAATCATTACTGTTTTCAAATTCAATGACTAAACAGGAGTTGGGATCTCATCTTTGGAAGTCTTTGCTGCTGGCATATGTGAGGTTAGATTAGATGGTTGCAGTTACTCTTCAGTTGCTTAAAAGAATCAGGCTAAGAAGAGCTGCTTAGACAGAAGAATCTATGAAAAAGTTTTAAAATTTATGAGTAGACAGCAAAAAGCCACCATGCCAGGATACACTGAACATGCACACTATCGTTACTGGTTGAAATCAATAGTTAGTCATCACAGGAAAAAGACTCCTTCAGATAACTGAGAAACTTAAAACAAAAACCAAACCAAACCAAAACAAAACCCAAACCCCCCCCCAAAAAAAACCCAGCTAATTTTCAATGGGTCTTGTATCATGATTTTACCATACATTAAATGTGTTTTCATACATTAAATGTGTTACAATAAAATTAAGTGATGCTTATTAAGCAATATAGGAAACAGCCTTTGAGAGGAGGTGAGAAGTGATGTGCCATGACTCCTTCTCTGGATTTTCTGATGGTAGGATATGCTGAATACAGGCCTAAAATGAGGTAGTAGGTAAGTACAATTTTTTTATAGATCTCCTGGCTAAGTTCAACTCTACGAGTGTGATTGAAAACCTATTTTTTTAATTTCTGATTGAGAGCAGCAGTGTTGCAGGCAGTTGGACAGGTCTGGGCTCTGCCTGTTTTGCACGTCAGTGTCAATCAAGACCAAGCACTGGACTTGCTCAAGCTGCAAGGACTTGTGTGTACTGACCAAATGTGCTTTGGCAGCTGTATCCCACTGACACTTTCCAATGTTTTAGACTGGAACATTTTGCCACAGTGGTTTTGCACTGTTAAAGTCATAGAGGTTTTTTTCCACATACTTTTGCATTTCACCAGCAGTCAGAGTGATTTCCATGCATTTGCTCATCTGATGCATTCTGATACAGTGTTGTGCTACTACTCTTTTGTCCCAATGCATTAGATAATTGCTCTATTACATTGGTGAATATTAAAGCCATAATTTTAATGCAAATTTTAATTTTCCCAAGAACAAGCATCTTCTGTGTAACCTAAAAGCAACAGGCTTCCTGCTCAAACCACTTGAAATTTTGATTCCATCAACAATTTAAACATACTCTTGAATCCATTTTTAAAGTTAAATTATACTTTTTGAAAATATTTATGGCGTAAAGGCATTTTTCCCTAACTCATTGCCTTGTCATGGCAGGAAAATTAATTTCCTCTAGGTAGCTTTATCTTTGAATCCTCTGCTTGTCCGCAAGCAGGACAGTGTCTTCTGGATTTTCTTTAATTCTACTTCCTTATTAAAATTATACATTTTAACTAAAAACAATCTATGCAGTGGCAATTCAGATCTAATTTTTCCAGAGCTGGTGAAATCTTGATGTGAGGCGAATGTGTACCGGTATAAGAAATTAGTCACTTTCCTCGATATATTCTTCCTGAAAAATTTGTCTTTGATTCTATCAGGACTTTCAAAGCTTTACCTTTAACATTAAAGATCTTCAGAAGAAAGCAGTCTGAAATTACATATAAAAGAAAATTATTAGACTGTTTCCTAATTATGTTTTGAGGCTCATTTAGCAGTCATTAGGGGAATGAAGCATTTCAAAATAGGCTGAGAAGGATTACAGCACTTAAAGGCTGTATTTCTGCCTACTAGAGATCTAGTTGTGATTTCAGTGAACTCTTGTGATAAGTTAAAAGATGTTACATATAGACCAAAGGGACAGAGACCCCAGGCAAAATACTTTAGTGGAAATCCTGTGGGAGGAATTGTGTATGTAGCATGGGAATGTGCCCTGACATTCAGTGCATGGTCAGTTTGAAAAACTCCTTTTCCTTATCTAACCTGAGATTCCTGCAGGAATAACCTCTGCAGAAATGAGTTGTGCCTCTGGAAGGACACTCATGGGATGTACACTGCCAAAAGCTGCAGTAGGTTGTCTGTAAGTATCTGAGGGGATCAGGAAAAAAGAATAATTTTATGGAAATAAAAAGATTTACCATGTGAAATTTTTCAATTTTTTTTCTTTAAACGCAATTCTTCACAGAGAAAAATCAATCAAAAAAATTATAAATTGTGGCTGACACTTTATGACTCTATCCATTTTGCTTTTTTAGAATGATACCAAATATTAGTCCAGTTATTGAAAGTTAAAGATAATTTTGACATAATGGCTGGCTTACATCTTCTGATCCATGGAGGTATCAAGGTAAAATTATATTGGTTTTATACATTTTCCCAAATACAGAGTAAAATTCTCAAGGTGTTTTAATAGTATGTTGCATTTTCAATATTATTTTCTTTCATAATTTTATTTTCCCTGGCATCAGAATTCTGTTATTGAGGTTGAGTTTCAACTATATAGAATTTTTCACTATATAGAATTTCATTTCCATGTTCTGTGTTACTGTTTTTCCTGACCTCACCTATGTTTTCCTTTTTCACTTAGAGTTTGTAGCTTGTAGTTTGCCATCTCAGACTGTCTTTGCAAACAAAGATTCAAATGGAGATGACTCTTAGCCAAAGAGTAATTTCAATATAATATTGTTGCTTATATTCTTTAAAACATTTGGAAAAAATAGTGATGGTACTGGAATGGACCTGAGACAAGAGGAAATACAGAAGTCTCCACCCACCTGAAAAGAAACAGTGGATATTTGAGGACAAACAGAACATATATATGGAAAAAAATTATCTGGCATAATTAATGATAAATGTTTTCTCCTGTTTTAATCACATGTTACAAATTTACAGTCATTTCCTTATCCTTAAAGTCCTTGAAATTAAGTTTTATTACAGAAGAGGGAAAATTACTTACCTTTGCTCTTTTCCATAGTATTCAGCTGCATTTTCTTTAATTTTCTAATATGCAAGGCTTATTCCAACCTCTGCAGATGTTAGTCTAATTGGATGATTTCCTGTTTGAAATGCAGAATAATTTAAAGTGACTAGCAGTTGTTTAGGGAACCTCCCTTTCTAGGACATAACTTAATCTGACATATTCAACGCTCATCAGAGATTCAACATCTTTTCAAACTGATTGCTGCTTCCTCCATCACACTCCAAGTTCCTTGACTTCCATTTAAGTGCTCCAATTTAGAGTTTGATTATTCAAATGAAACTAAGAGAAAAAAATCAGTTGTTTTTCTTCTTTTTTGAATGGGCTTTCTCAAAATGTGTACTGCATGCAGTCATCTTCAATATTTGCTAGATATGTCATCTCTGTGGTGCAACAAGAAGCTCCGTCTTGAGGGTTTTATCTTTGCTGAGATTAAGAACAGTGATGTTCTTGATGTTGCATATGGCTAATATCCACCAGAATTTATCACTGAAGTTTAATATTTATCACCAAAGCTTAACCACCAAAGTTTATTTTTTTTATAAAAAAGGGACAACCATTTCTCTTGAGACATGAATTTCATTAAGGTGTAAGTTTTTCAAGAAAAAAAAATAGATAAATTTTATTTCTTTATACAACCTTGAAACATAAAACTTTGAGTCTGATTTGCCAGGCCCAAAACTTCATGTGAGTCAGGTCACTGTGAATCTAAAAAATTTTGACTGTGAGAGGGACTATTCCCCTTACTCCGACAATTACTCAGGTACGTGTTCCTCCAAGGAAACTAATTATATCAGCCTCATGACAGAAATCCTGTTACCTTCTGACTTGCTCATTTGTTTTAGTTTTTTTTGTTTGGTTTTGTATGTGACCATTTTGTTCTTTTTTTGCTGTATTGTACATGCCTACATAATTTTCCTCTTGTAGGGTAAAGACACAATCTTTCTCCACATCCTCTTGAAAGCACAGACATTTTTCTCAAGTAGTTGCTCATTTTTGTTAAAGAAGTTACTTGGCTTAAGAATTATACATTCAGAATAAGATTTGAAAGGTAGGTAAAGGAAAAAACATTTGCAAACAGACCATGTAATAAACTCCAAAGGAGGAAATGAGGTTTCTTTGGTATGGAAGAATCTGGGAGACATTTACTGAACCATAATGGGAACAGTTCGCTTGAGGTTTCATCTGGAAAATTTCATGCTTTGTAAGAATGTCCGCGACATGAGCAGCTCACTCATAAAAATGACTGGAGGACAGAAGAGACAAATAAGATTTCTAAAGATGTATACTGAGTCCATGGATATCACTTGAACTCAAACAAATACAACACATTAAAATTCAAAATAAATAAATGCATTCTAATACAATGTGCTTCCACGTTTGCTCACGCTCATGGTGAAGGAGACCAAAACACCTCTCCAAGGACAATTTTCTAGCTGGTAGTGTTTTCTGGCTGTCAACTTGGCAGACTTATGATGAAAAGTGGCAATCCTCTCTCTCAAGCTGCCATTCCCTCTTTACCTTACATTGCTACGAGGCAAGGTTTTCCTCAGCGGTAGCAACGAAAAAGGAGTTCAAAAGTTGAAAATAAAAACTGCTTGGGGTATAAAATATTAAGGGTGATTTTCTTCTTTATTCCTGAGGAGTAGAACATGTTTCAACTCCATGTTGGCCATCAGTGAACAAGTATATATGCACTTTTATGCATCTTTTCTGATTCTTTTAATGCATTTATTTCTTACTATAATGTCTAAATTTTACCAGGCCAAAGCTAAAAATACCCACAAAACCCCGAACCCCTTTTGATGCTCAAGCACAGTGTTTACCTGAATAATGCACAGGAAAGTGTGTGCAGAAATCTCATACCTTCATGGTCATCTTGGGCAGTCAACCTTTTTTATTTAGGCTTAAAGCTGTTTTTCATTTTTATTAATTTTTTTTATGAATTCAATTGTGGCATTATGCATGATGAAAAAAAATTCTGTGCAATATTGAGCATGGATTAAAGTGTACCCCATATAGATATGAAGTGATGTACTAAGTACCTTCTGGTTCTTGTGGAGGAACTGCACCTTGCTACTGCAAGGGGAGAAACACATGGCTGTACCTATGATAGTACACAGTGACAGACCAGTTGAAATGCACCATCTGTAAGGAAAAGTTTGAGAGGGTTGTTTGTTTGCATGTTTGCTGGTTTGGATGTTTTTGTTGTTTTTTCTTTCTTTTTTCAGGCTAATTCTGTTTTGGCCTGATGGATTGAGTGACCATTGATTGATAGAGTGCCCTGTCCATACTACTGGAGCTCTTCTTCCAGTTTAGTTTCATCTAAGGTGGTATAGTTCAACATCTCCAAGGACCACTCCATGATAATCCAGGGAGGAGCATGAATCTCACTTTGGAAGCACACTGCTGACCCAGTCTATTTAAATTTAATCTGTTAGTCCACTGTTCTACATGGTAGCAATAATATATTGATACTGGCAACTATATAATATTTCAGGGCTGTTCTTATGAAATAAATAAATTTTTCTTTTATACTCTGCTATATTCTCATTTCACCACATTCAAAGTTTAAAAAGTGTCAATTAAACTGGATTGATACCCTTATTGATGACTGGGGCTAGTATTTTGGCTTTCTATTTCTGGAAAGGAGATAAATGGCATTTTCTTAGGGAAAATTCTTATAAAAGAATTGGCTTTTTAAAATTTTCATCAGTTTCTTTTGAACCTCATATTTTTATGAAGCATATTACAGATGTGGTTTTGCATGGAAAGATTAGTCACAAGACACTTAGAGCCAGTTAATTAACACTGCTTTACAGAGTGTTTATTTAGTAAAATTAGAGGGGATTGGTTTAGTCTGTTTAAAGGACCTATTATCTTGCAACTAGCATCCAATAATTTGTCTTACATAAACAGTTAAAATGAGTCAAGGTCTCAATATAGCAGTTTGACAGAAGTGTTAAATATAGGTATCATCTAAACTCGCTGGAAATGTTGATTGTTTTTCCTAAGAACACAGTCCAAAAAATGAAAGAGGAAAATTTCCAGCAGGCTTTCTTGGCTCAAATCATAACAACTATGTTAATCAGAGCTTTGTTTTGCATTGCCTGCAATTGCCTTTCAACAGTCCGCACAAAAGTTAGCAAAGCATAAGCATTCATGTGACAAGAATAACTCCCCTAGGATCAGGAGCTGCAGCTGACCTGAGGAGAGGACATTGCACAACTGCAAATATAAGTACTTGGGGAAGGCTTGTAGCATGGTAATTTTTGTAAAAGGCTACAGGTATTTGTGTCTGGTTCTCATAGAGAAGTACTTAATTTGTTTCTGTGCACTGTGCAATCTGAAGAAAGAAAGAAAATATCAGTTATCAGATGACTGTCACATATTTTTATGTGAACAACTCTATCTCAGAAACAATTTTGTTTGGTTTTTTTCCTCAAGTCTCTGAAGCTCCTTGGTATTATCAGAAATCCCTCACCTCAGAGATTGCTGACCTCACTCTTGTGAGGCCACACAAATTGATCAGAGCAGAGACACATATAAGTATCCCACAAAAGACTGAGGGGCAGAGAGAGGCTTAGAGTGTTGAGGAATGTTTTGGTTGAGGTCCTTGTTTGTCCCTAAGCTATTGAGTGGGTTCCATAATAAGCTGAGAAAATACTATTTTTTATGATATCATAAATATAATAAAAGGCACTTGCCTGCCACATCAAGATGAGAACAGCACTGATCCTGAACTGGCTGCTGTCAATAAACTTGTGCATGCCTATAACAAGGTATGCTTCTGTACTGTGATGCACCCGAATGCTTGAAATGAAAATTTAAAATCCATAGTAAATAAAGCAAAATAATCTGCGAGGTAATAAAAATAACATGTTCAGAGATGTTTGAATAAATAAAGCAAAAAGAAAGTGCAAGACAATAAAAATAACCTACATTTTAATAAAACTTAAAAAGACGTAGATAGCAAGCTAGACAAAAATGAGGCATACTGTCTGCGATGAGGTAATTATGTTTTAACAGGAGAGGTGGGAATCCCTGTTCTGAATATGATGGAAATATTCCAAGTTCCCATAATAAATTCCCTCCTCCTTTTGTGTGTGTAGTTGTTTCAGGCAGGAACTTTTCCAGAATGAAGACATGGCATTCAATCTAAAGCAAGCAAGATAACAGATAAGTAAGAAAAACTATAATCAGAAATACAGGTTTTCAAAAGGAAAGATGGTAGATACAGAAAAGCTGAACAAAGGAAGACAAAAGAAGACAGGAGTTCTTGGTAGAATAGGCAGCAATGTTTAACCAATTAAAACAGCTTTCAAAATAAAAATAATTTTTGATGGAAAACCTCTGAAACCTTATTAATTTCTGCTCCAGGAAAGAACCTACCTTCACCTTAGTAAAAAGTGTGTGGTAATTTATAAGGTATGCAATTTCTGCACAGAGTAATGTCAAAGGTATGTAGTGTCCAGCTGGTGGTCCTTTACTGCTTAAACAGTGTCTGGGTATTCTTAGGTGAAAAATAAAAACATGCTGAGAAACAGGCCCTGAAGATCACCTCTGCAAGAAAGACAATCTTTTGTGCCTGAAAGACCAAACTCAAGAACAGGAAGATGCTTACAGCAATAAGCGTTCAAGAGCATTTCTGTCAACTAGCTTTCTCTGAGTTACTTTCCCAAATAGCACAATAAACTTTTAAATTAGTAGAAATTAAAATATTTTGTATTTTTTTTCCTTTTTGTTATAATTGATCAATGACTTTTTCCTTTTTCTCACTAAGCCATTGGAATATTATACAAATAATGTATTTTTTAAAAAGCTAAATTAAAGATGTTAAAATTTGCTTAAAGTCAGAAATCTCCTTATAAACTTATTGTCTTTGACTACAGTTGTTTTTTTCCTTAACAGACTCCTCCTCTGGAAGCCATTTGCAGGCTTCCACTAAGTCTAAAAATGTGCCTTTTAGGCTTTCTCTGAAAACACTACTGAATGCTCCCATGACAATTTGCAACAGCAGGATCTTCTTTTGGCCTCTGTTTTTGATATTGAGCTTAAACTCCATTATTACCTAGTAAATGGAGCTATTGCTAGAAATTACTGGAGTATGACAGCTCCTGCAACAGTTTCTGAGACCTTAAAATGCAGTTGTTTGCATTCAGAGGGAGAGAGAGAAAATCTTGTTTTTCTGGAAAAAGATGTTTGGTGTAAAAGGTTTATTTTTGTTTCAAATTTTCATTCTGACCTCCCCCTGTGTCTTCAGCAGTGACCAGAGAGATTTCCTGGAAAGGCATAAACCTTTTTTTTGTTAACATCACCAAAATCTGCGTGTGTAAGAAAAGGCTGTCTTTGTAACCTTTCTTTTTGACAGTCAGAGGAAAAAACATTCTTCAGCAAAAACTTTGCTGCAACTCCTTCACAATTTACTATCCTTCTGCTGGAAAGCTGGTTGCTTTCAAAACTTTATAGAAATTTCTCTTCAAAAGAAAGGTCACTTGTCAATAATCTTTTCATTGAGTAAAATCATATTACAAAAAAATGAAGACTTCTGTTACACATTCAGTTGGTACTTTTTGGGGCTAAAAGGGAGCAAGGTATACTGAAGGAAAAATATACTAAATGGTTTGCATGAGGAATGTCTCAGCACATCCAGAAGCAATCTTTCTAGGATAATTTGCAAGAGTTTTCCCCTGAAAAAGAATTCAGAAAATTAATTCTTTATGTTATTCTCAAGAGATTAGGGCTTATTTGAAATGGGGAGCATCCCCGCAAACTCTTTACTACTCAATGGATTTAGGCTGCAGTGTGATCATAGAATAAATCTGTCTTTAGGTCTTATGGTATGAGATCAAAAGAAAATCCCATGAAGCAAAGTAAGAAGCCAATTTAAACTCATTCTGTATGGTCAGTTTTGCTCAAAAGATGCTGCTGTGCTGACTTTGAAGTCTCAGTCTTTCTCCCAGAGTAAGTTTCAATGCATTATCTCTTTTCCTACATGCCTGAAAATAAAAGGGTTTAAATACTGTGTTGTATGCTTCAGCGCTCATTTGAAGAAATGCCAGCAAGCCTTCCCTCCTGCCCTTCTCTGCCCTCAGTCTGTATAATTTGTATTTTGAGTTATCTGGTAGCATACAGATAAAATATCAATGGTTATTGAAACAAGAATAAAAAGGGATAAAATTTACCATTTTTGCTATATACTCAGGCTTTTTGCAAACAGAACTTAAGCAAATGCCTGTTTATGAGGTTGGGAGACTGAAAGTAATGATTCTGCATTGTTAATTTTTTATACTTCATCTTGGTTTTTATTCATGAATCCTGTGGCTTGTCTCTTTTTCTATTTAATGAAAGCTAGTATTAGAATTTTTCCAGCCTAGTGATGTATTTTTTTATTAGTTCTGCAATGTCTTGACTAAAATAGGGTGCTGTGTATGCCTTCACCATAGTGTAAAAAGAGGCAGGTAATAAGAAATGGCCAGCAAATGAAGAAAGAGCAAATAAGCACTGCTGCCAAGCTGACTTCACAAAAAAAATATTCTCTTTTAAAAACTGAGTAAGTAGAAAAGTGGTATGAGTGCTACAGCTGGGGTTGTCAGAGAAAACCTACTTCAGAAAGTAAAACATACTGCAGAGATAAGGGGTTTTTTTTTCTAACTCATCAGAAAGGAGTTCCAAAAAGAAAATGCAGACCTCACCAAATAAGTCGTCAAAAAGAGAAAGAACCATCTGTTGTATCCCTTTCCCCCGCTCCAGGGGGAAAGGAAGACCTTCATAATTTGAGTCAGGAACCAACAAATAGGAGACCTATGGAAGGGGCTTTATTTCCTAACCCATCTTGGAGCATTTAAAACAGGATGAGAAGAGAAGAACTAAAGCCAGAGGGAGACCATGAAGAAGTAATAAACAAAAATAATTTCTTAATGATTTTAGTTCTGCTTTACAGATATTTGAAGATGCTATTTATAGAGAGCAGTATTTGCAAACCAATATCAAAAACCATATTAGGAAATGCATCCATTGATACAAATTTCACAGGAAAACCTGTAATTTTGATTAAAAAATTGATATAGCCATGGATCTATCAGTTTACAGTGAATTAATGTAATAAAAGAGTGGATTGATGCTGAGAAAACACGTTTCTTGAAAGAGCAGAGGACCATTTGAAGATTTAGTTAATATTATGCCATTGTCTAGAACACTCGTTAAAGATTAGGATAATACATATTTTCTGGAATTGATAGTCATGAAAAAAGGTAGTATTACTGAAGTGAGAAGCAATCAGTCAATGAGCACTTCTGTGTGACTGTAACTTCCATTTCACCTTGAGGCTTCTGCAGATGAAATTTCAGACCATAATGAGATTAAACATTTTTCTTGAAGAGCTTTCAGCTTACGTCCCATAACTACAACCAGGTCCTGTAGGGCAACCTGGTTTGAAGCTAATGGAACTCTGCAAGGATGCCAAGGTCACTCCTTGCCAAGCCTCTGGGAGAAACTCAGCCTGTGTCAGGTCTGACAACAGCAGTGGTGACAATAGACAAAGAAACCCTGAGGCAAAGTCTGAATCAAAATCAGGTCACATGTAAAGGAATCATTGGGGTTGCATTTTTTGCATCAGCTGGGAATCTGGTCCTCAGGGAAAGAAGGTTAGTGGCAGATGGCAGAGGTTCTGTGGATAGACTTCAGAAGGGCAGCAAAGCCACATAGCAACAATAAAGATCTTTGGAGTCAGAATGAGCAAAAGTGAAATACTGGATTTTGATTTGGCACACTTTTCATTCTTGTCTTCATTCCTTTCTTGTACATTTTATTTATTTTATATAGTTTTGCTGGTTTTCACTCCAAGATCTATTTAAACTTAAATACTTAGACCAATGTTAAAAAAATGTGATATCTTTTACACTCAGCTCAATTAATATGCAAAGTCCTTCAAATGGTACTGCTAAAACAGCAGAAGAAAAAATAAAGTCTCCTGCAAGGGACTTCATAAATGACAGCTCTGCAAGGTGGTCAAAATTTGTGATAAGCTATTTGAAAATCAAAGTTAAGAAGTGGTAAAGAGCATTTATTTTTTCTTCCAGAGTATAGTAAAGAATATCGTATTCCCATCCTTACAAAATACTAAATTAATGGTATTAAATTAAATCAAATCCTCTTGAACCATAGCTGTTGGCTAATTAACAAGACCCATGATCAAGCAACTATCTGCTATTACAGATCTGCATAGCGTGGCCTAAAATCTAACCTTGAATACCGTGTTAAGAAAAAAAAAAAAGTCCAGTATTTCAAATTCTGTCCAGTAGCAAGGGCACTGGCAAGGGCATGGAGCCTGGCAGAGCTGGGGAATCCAGTAGGTGGAACACATTAGCAATGACACTGAGTTGCTTCCTGACAATATGGCCATACCAGCCAACCTAAGAGGTGAATGCAGTTGAAACCAAAAATCCTCCCCTATCAGATGTTTGTCCTGAAGAATAAAAATAAATAAAAAAAAATAATACAGGAAAGCATTTTGAGTCTTATATGCTGTCCTTTTTTTTTGTGAAGGGTTTTTAGATTCAGTCAGCAGTAATAAATGCATCATAATCAACAATATCTATTTAATGATGAGGCTAAGGTTGCTATCAGAGGCACCTGTAAAAGTGTTTTTATTGTTCTTAAAACTACATCCAGATAGAACAATGACCACTTTCTCTTCTGGGGTATGCTGAGCATGAGGTCTGAAGCACATGAAAAGAACAGGAACATAACTTTGCAGGCACCACATGATGCCTTTGTCAAGAGCTCACTATATGCAATCATACAAAGGGAAATCTAGGCCTGAATGAAAAATGTAGGTCTGCCTCAGGAAAACTACGGTACCAAAAATCCCATTGCGAACACTAGAAGCCAGGACAGAATTACAATTAACAACCAAAAAAGTGTCAGGTAAGATCTTCCTTTTTTTACATTTTTTCCTCTCTCATATTAAGTCTTTATCTTTCCCTTGTGAGATTTAAACTTTAAAGACTCTTTCTTAGAGCCTGCTTCCCACACTAATTACAGACACTAAGCATCTGTTGGAATGTCCTCTGGTTATCACTGGAATTTAAACTACCACCATTCCCCACAGTATAGTAGTTAAATCTTAGTGTTTTAAGTCTATATCCTCTTGTACTTAGTATGCACTGAACCAGCAGATACATCTGAAATATGCAGCTGAGTTCTAACATACTCTGATAATGAAGGAGATAAAGCAATCATCCACAGGTCTTTTCAAATGAAATACCTCGATCTCTCTATTCAGATACGTAACTTCTTCTAGTTACTGTTTGCCTGAGAATTGTCCATACAATAGGAAGTCCTCCTCAGCTTTCGATTGTAACTGAAAGAGAAATACCAGATCTCCATTCAGCACTGCAGCTTCACTCTTCACATCTGTTTGATAGTCTCTGACTGTTGTTTGCTTTCCTTTTGGAACTGCATAGTGATTAAAGAAAGCCAATTTGCTCAGAAAACTCGCTGGTTTGTCTTTCTGATATCTCTGCAAATTTTATTCTACTTTTAGAACTGCAATTCCCAAAATATTCAGTCTTGGCTTTTCTGGTTTTTTCAGATAGGGAAACAACTGGAGCTCTATTAATTTGCTCAATTCCAACTCTATTCCTTGGAGTTTATCTGCTTTACCTGAGCATGCAATCTTTCAAAATAAATGTTCCTAGCTACCACCCTATCAGGTATTAGATGCTGCATTTTAGATTTATTGTTCAGTTCTCCAGCTTCCCTCACTCCCAGCTTGATTCATTATCTTTGCCCTAAGCTCATTCAGATCCTGCCATCTCACTAGCTCTTTCTAGTACACTGTTATGAAATGTTGTGGTCTCTTAATTTTATTTTGTGCGGGAGCTTTACTATTACAGTGACCATATTGGTTTTTGCCTCTTGCAAGACATGTATTTTGAGTAAAATAATTTGACCAAAGTAATTTTTTGGGCAGGTGAAATAATATTTCCAACAAACAAATCCCCTCACTTATATCCTCAAATTTCTATCTTAATGGAGCCTTTTCATCTCAGCTACACATGCCCTCATGCAAAATGAAACCTAGGTATCCTAAGTCAGATTTCAAAATTTTCATACCTGAATACAAAATTAAGGTTTCCCCAATCAGTCATTGAGTTGATATATCTTGTTCTGGGACCATTTGGCGTGTATTAATATTGCATTTTTAAACATTCCTGTCTTTCACAATATACTGGAATATTCTTTTCCTAAAAATGGGTAAGACTGTCCGATCTCAGTTAAACCCTCTGTAAAAGCAACAACAGCAACAACAAAAGGCATTTCTCTTTTTATCTAGCTAGAGGAACTTGATTGTGACTGTTTCTGCTCAAGGATGACCATCTGCCTCCAGTGTGCTCCTGTCCCAGGTGGAATTGAGCTGTGTGCTGTCTGCCAGCCCCTGCACCAGCTCAACTGAGCTTGATTGTCAGAGGTGACTGCTTTTATCAGTGAATTTGTTTACTCGAGCCTTGGATGGTGATCCCCAATTGCATCCTGCTCTCCACAGCCCTTTCTAGAGCCATTAGAAAGAAGATGAATTAATTAAATACCACTTAAAGTAGTTTTGACAGTTACTTAATCTCCTCAACAAAGTAGTGACCTGCATTTTGAAAGCTCCTGAACTTTGCACTGATTAATCTTACAGCCTTTCAAAAAGTGGCTCTTATAAAATGAGAAATAATGCACCACAGTAACTTTCAGCAGCTAACTTTGATGGGGTATTGCCTAGCTATATTCTGACTATATTATACAGTTGTAGGTGTAATTGTGCTTTGCTGTTCCTGTTTCCTGTTCTTTACAGCCAGAGCTGCTTTTTTCAGTGTTGGCCTTTAGAAAATGAATGACAATAATATCTGTGAAAGAATCCTAGCCTACACAGTGAAGCCTACATTAAGTTTGTTTCCATTTATATACATTTAAAATGATTCCTATTATTTTAGCTGTAAATGGGTGCAAAAAAAAAGGAACCCATGGGAGAAATTCGTGAAAAAGGATTTTTCTTTAGTTTCTTAATTGTTAAATGAATTTTAAGCTTTGTTTATGAAGTCTCCTAAATGCATAATCTGTTCTCATTTCTTGAAAGCAGGAAGATATTTAAGGTTTAATGACATATTAAAACATTTGATAGAATAGTTCTGTCTGTTAAATGTATTATCTTTATTTTATAATAAAATTTAATAGAACAGAGGAAAAATCTTTCTTTCATACATTTTACGTTTACAGGAAATGATTGTTACATTCTTAGATCAGGGAGGTAGCCTGTGATTTAATGAGATCTGAGCTATCAGTGAGGTTTAATGATGTTGTAAAATTGTTGTAGGATGACTGAGCCACAGCTACTAGTTAAAGGCATGCTCACAAAACAGTGATTTCTATAATGCTGTGTATATGTGGAAAATGGTAAGTCTATAAAAGAAATCAATAACAAGATACAAAAGCAAAATATGCTGTATTCACCCCTCTAAACATTCATAAACAGTTGAGTCTTGGCTGAATAAAAATTTTGTTATGAAATTCAATGGATTAATGGAATTCCCTGTCAAGATGAAGTCAAGGATGACAGAAATGCCATTTTGGATCACCACTAATAAGAGGTTTGTACCACTGAGAATTCCAGCCCCACCAAGGTATCATTAAAACTCTGAGAGAACAGAACATGTCTTAAACACATGGGGGCTGTGTAGAATTAAGGGACATAGAAAACATGGGTTGAAGAAGCCTGCACCAGAAGAGGACAGCAAAAGGTCAGCTAGTGATGCTGAAGCTGTGACAGATATTCTCTAGGCTTTGGACTGGAGGAAAAGCAATTTCTGCAGTTCAGAGAGAAAAGGCATATAAGGAATAATGGATATATTTTTTTTTCTTCAGGAGACTATTCTTTCTCTTCCTTGGGGAGTAGAAGCTGTTTAATACAAGAGGAAGAGCTGCAGCATAGGAGAAAGTGAATGGAGGTGAATCCTTCCTCCAGGTGACTACCTGCATTGTGCCTAGTTACCCTGGATTGTTCTGTTTCTTTGATCTTTGCCTCCGCCAGAAAATAATCTGGAAATTTCTGATATACAGAGAACTCCAAAAAAACCTCATTGGAATCTGCAATCCTCTACATTAACAGCAGCCTATAAGTAGTGTTTGAATCCACATCTCTTATCACACAAGAAAGACCTGAACATTTAGATATCCTATCCTACCCATACCTTGAGGAATGAAGTGAGGGGAGGATTCTTAGGCCCTTTCAGTGAAACTGTTGTTTCACTGAACCTTGGCACAGTTGAGTGCCATAAATAGGTGGAAAAAGAGTAAATGAACCACAAATCTAAAACATGTTGATTAGAGAACTCACCTAGAAAAGGGAGTCAAGCCTAATTGTCTACCATTGTCCATTGAATACTTACTAAAAAATTAAAATAATAAAATAATGGCAAGATTTCAGATTTTCCTCCTTCTTAAGTCCCAAACACAATTACTTTTATGCTTATTTTCTCTTGGGTCTGATGGCTATTTAGATATTCACAGTAGAGAGATTTCCAACAGCAGCAACTGAACGTATTAATTTATCCAATCCTGACATACCAAACAGTTCATGTACAAAAAGATATTAAAAAATATTAAAGGCCTGGGTAAAAGAAGCTTTCAAGCAAACAGTCAGCTGAATCTAAGATGTCCTTAACATCAGTAATGCCCTAGATACAGTGCAGTTGGCAGATGGGCATATAGCAGACACATTTTGGACAGAGCAGAGTTCTTAAGCTTGCTCTGAGAGCACCAAACAGAAGAGGCCCTGCAGGCAAGGATATGATGGGTCTGGAGAGAGAGAGATCTCTAACTTCTTCCAGGGTCAGATGACATTTTAAGAAAGCAAGAGAGGTTGTCGTTGAATCATAAAATCATAGAATTGTTTGGGTTGGAATGGACCTCAAAAATCACCTATTAACAAGCCCCCTGTCGTTGGCAGGCTAGGAGAATTAGGGTTATGTATCCAGGCTGCTTGAGTTCTGCATAATTTGTGACTTTGAAAAGTGAATCAATTTTATAACAATCTTAAATTTTTATTTCAGGTACCTAAAGCCATTCAATTCAATGGCTTCATTCTGAAGTACTTTATAGTCCATCGTGGCAATTGCCTATAGCTGCTTGCTCTAGATGATGGCATGGGCACTGCATTCAGTTCACTTCCAGAAATTTTTCTCTGGGGGGAAAATATTAAAAAAGTCAATCCCAGGAAATTAAGCAGTGGGTATCAGCTTGTCACCTTCCTGGCTGAACCACTTATTCCTAGGCCATTGAATCAGTCATTGTTTTCTGCAGGGCCATCATATCTTCAATTTTCTATAAGAATGCATTTCATTGCATACTTGCTTTAGGAATTGGCACACTAGATACTATCCAGAAATTCCAGATAATGACCAGATAAGACCATATAGGTGGTCTGCCACCTGTTTGCTCTGTGTTCAGTGCAGAACATGTCTCACGTCTGGACCTACCAGAGTTGTTGGTAGTAGTTCTGGATCCATCATTTCCATATATTTTGTTGCACAGCGCATTTGCTCTAGCTGGAGGGGTAAAATGTGCATTGTTCCCCAGAACAAAATATAGACTTCATGCACTCTTCTGAAAAGCAAATATAAGCTGCAAACCAGCCAGGAATTAAGATATCAATAATAAAGTGTCATTGAATGGTTTGGGTTGGAAGGAACCCTTGAATCACCTAGTTTGGCCCACGTGGTAGAGGCAAGGATGCTTTCTATAGACCAAAGCCCTGTTCAATTTGGCCTTGAACACTTCCAGGGATGGCACAAATTTTCTGTTCCTGTGCCTCATCACCCTCACAGTAAAGAATTTCTTCCCAATATCTAATCTAACTCTACCAGATTTTCATTTAAAATCATTATTCCTTGACCTATAACTGCATTCCCTGATAAAGAGTCTCTTACTGTCCTCCTGTAGGCCCTCATTATGCAGAAAATGATGTAGTCATTCTTGTCAGAAGGCACTGAGGAGCTGAAAACACTTGAGCTTTGGTTGAGAAAAAGGGTTAGATGAACACATGTAGAATGGGTCCATTTGTGCCTACTCGAGTGGATGAGCCAGGTCCAGTCTCCAGCTCAGGTATTTACAGACACAGGGTCTGGAGAGCACCAGTGGCCTTGAGAGCCCTGCCTGGCCTCCTCCTGACTGCCCATAGCCCAGCACCCCACGACTGCCCCTGCAGGTGTTGCCCAGCAAAGCCACATGGGGATGGTCTCCAGCTTCCACTCACCCGTGGGCCCTCACCTGAGCCAAGCCCAGCTTGGCCTTGACCTATCCTTATCCCTATCCCTATCCCTATCCCTGTCCCTATCCCTATCCCTGTCCCTGTCCCTTTCCCCAGGGTCAGTGTTGGGGGCTGGGGCTGCCCTGGCTGTCCTGGATGCCCTGGTCCCTGGGGCTGTGGGACCCATCCTGACTGCCAATCCCTGCCCTGTGTCCTCAGGAGAGCAGCCCTGACAAGAGCTTCCAGAGATTGCTTTAATTGCTCCCAGATGCTTTAGTGCGACAAGGCAAAAAGAAGGGGATGGAAACTCATGTGACCTCACAGTAAGAACATACTTTTTTCAAGCAATAAGGTAATGGACTTTCCATGAGTGATGGGTCAGTGGATTTACAGTCAGATTGATTGCCTCATCATTTCAACAAGGAACTCTCAAGGTGTGATGGAAAATCTTTTCTTTAAAGAGCTTAACACAGATCTGATCATAATTTACAAAGAGAGGAGACTCAAGTTACATTTCCAAGTAAGAAGCTGCCTGTAAATATCCTCAAAGTTCATTCTAACACTGACAAACTGAAAAAATGATAGAAAAATAAAAATCTTTCCAGCATTATATACATAAAATAATAGAAAAACAGTAACTGTGTCAGCTTCTGTTTAGATGCCACAAATCAAAAAGGATACACTGGTTTTCATTTCTCTGAAGCTGCTGCAGGAAAATCTCCTGCAGAAATATTCCACAGAATAAGGCAGGCATCACAAGGATTGTGTGAGCAACAAAGAACTCCAAGACCATAGCCACAGATAGAAGTGTAGTACAAAAATACCAAATTATAAGACAGAAGGTCATAACAATAATTTAAGTGTTGATAGAAAATTGGCTCAGACAACCATACTGTAACACACTGAATTCTTCTTCAGCAAATCCAGTTAGGAAGGCTACCAGATTATCAAGTATCTTCTGAAAGTTCACTTCAGTAGGAAAAAAAGTGTTACATTGATGAATATTGGTATATGATTGCCACAATTTGCAATGGTCTGAGCCAGAGAGGACACAGGAATACATCTAGGCAGGACACAGGAATATATCTAGGCAAAGAGCAAAATACATATGGTAGTTGTTGTTCAGTAACTGAAAAAAACCAAGGAGGCATGAAATCAGAAAAAATAATAAAAAACCACCTCTTAAAATACTATGAACTTGCCAAAATTATTCGGGAGCCTGGAAAATGACCTGGCACTAGAGTACAGTGTCTGATGATTTTCAATAATAATTAGTATTTTTCTAAGTGTTGGGACAAATGTAACTTGGAACCTGGTATTCTCTCTCTTTCCTGTGATCTTAGACAATATAAAGGCTTAGTATCTGAAGGATCTTCCCTCTACCCAACACCCCTTTTCATCTTAAGATCTTTGAGATCACCTTAAGATCTCTACCTCTTCAAATTTTGGCCAAATGAGAAGAAAAAAAGAAATTAAACAGAATAATCAAGAAAGAAATATACTTGAGGGAACAGAAAGAAGAAAAGATAGTGGTAGAATGGCACTCACAGTCTTTCTGCATTGCCTTATAAGCTCATGCTTAATTAACAGAGACATTGTGAAGCTTTCTGCTTTTATCAGGGGAGATTGCCATGTGTTAAATACACTTTCTGTACAATAATACAAGCATTTTACAGCATGAGTGTAATGATATTTGGTATCCTCAAGATGACCAGATAACTAGAATGCAAATCTGTTATACACTTGATCTCACAGATGGATGAGAATTACTGACCCAGTCTCTCAGTGTCAAGGGCCAGTAGCAGAAAGGAGCACAGTACTGTTCTGAACAGCAGAGCACTCAGCACATGCAAAGGCCACAGGACAGGAGGGAAGCAGTTTGTAAGCTTCCTGTGTTTCACCTTTAATATTTATCCTTACAGAACAAAGAAGCCAAATCTTCAATGAAATTACTTAAGTGAATACAATTTTATTCACAAAGGTTTGCTGCTTTAAGATGTTCTATAAGGTAGAACCATCAATGAATAAAAGAAAGCTGTTTTCTGTGTGTTGGAAGGAATTTAGGTTTAAGAAATTTGCTACTCTACTAACTGCAAACTTCTCCTACATTTTTAAAAAGGGGGCTTTCTCCTATTGCTATCCAATACTGTCAGCATTATATACAGAATATAAAAGCTTAATATGTGTGTGGCCCGACTGAATTTGATTAGATTATAAACATATTAAGGTCTTGTTTTGTTTAACAAAAGAGGTGATCTTGCATTGGCTTGCAGCTTTTTAAGGAAACAAAATCTTTCTTGAGAAAAAGTCAGACTGCTGGAAATAAAACAAAAAGCTTAAGTATCCATAAATTCTTCAGCAGTCAGAACCAAGGGAAGTAAGCTTTGTTGCTAGGAGACTGTGACTAGAAGGAGCAATTGCTTTGTATTAAAGATTGGAATCTGTAAGCAAAATACTTATCAGATAAAATAGCTATATATAAGAGTTCAGTGCAGACCAGGTGAATTATGAGGCAAGTACTAGAAAGCTTATGAGAAGTGCAAATCTTCTAATGCTCTTCAGCTATCATGACATAATGGCCTGATAAAAGAAGCTCATTAGTTGCCTGCTAATAATTAGGATGAAATTTCAGTTGAGACATGAATTAAAGAATAAATATTGATGAATCTGTCAAGAACAGACTGTGATTTAATTTACTTTTGGTATTTACATGGTATTAATTTGTAGGTCTCTGAAAAATTTTAAATGAATAACAATAAAACATTGCATCTATAAAGAAAGCAAGCTTGTTGTAGGGAAAATAGGGAATTATGCTTAAAGTAATCTCAAATTTGCTGAGCACCTTCCAATAAAAAAAAGAAGTTTGAAAAATTTTAAGTTTTTCCTGCCTACAATCCAACACAAATATCCCTGTAATATTTATATAAAGTTTTGACTTTGTAGAAACTAAAACTATAAATAATAGTTATAATTTTAAATGTTAAAACTTAATTGAGAAGCAATAATGTATTTAATTTTGTCTTGAGAAAAAAATGTCAAGGTTCTTGAGGACTTTTTTGGGTGGAAAAAGGTGTTATTTTAGTTAAAATGTCTCAGTTCTTCTACTTCAGTGTGATTCAGCAAATAGGCAGAGTTTTCATGAGATAGTAACTATAAAATTAATTTAAAAAAACCCAATACCCTTAGTTTGGTAGCTGTGACACATCTCTTGCTGCTGTGCACATCACTTTTTAGCAGGAAATTTTAGATATCCAGGCCCACAGAATATGTGTGGGAACCCTGCATATAGGCATATGTAATTAATGATTTCTAAAGTTGTAATATTTTGAATTATTAAAATTTTATAAAAAGTATTTGATATAAACTTGTGTATAAAAATTGCATTGTTCCTCAAATGTTAGAAAATATTTTGCTTAATTGTAATTAGGTGGCGTTTTTTCACTCCTACTTCATCCTCAGTTTCCATCTGACATTTCAGATATTTCACCGGACGATGTTACAGGGGAGTTTGTTCTAAAGATACTGTCAGAAAACTTGTTCATATATGAAAACACTCCTGAAAGAGCAAAATAAAACCTCAGCATGGCATATGACTTCCCTCGTGCAGTCAGTCATCCTGAAGCATCAGGGTGGTTACTCATGTTTTCTGGTGGGTGGACACCATTCTGCAATTTCTCCTTCCGTGCCAAGCCAGCCTGCTCAACACTTCAGCCAGACAGCTACATTGAGGCCCCCTCATGTAAGAGTCACTTTGAGGTTTTAACTTTGCAATGTCAAGCCCTTGTTCACAGCAAGCCAGATGATTTTCTAGCACCACATGGTAGTCTGGTAGCTCATTTTCAGTTGTGTTGTTGTACAAGGTGCAATCTTAGCTTCTCTTTGATGCGTTGTACTTGCATACCCAGCTACCTTTCTACCTTTTGGAAAAAGCTTTGAAGTTCCCATTAGGTTGAAAAACGGAGATAATTTAACACTAGTGGGATTTACATTTAGTGCTCCTTAATCCCTTCCTATTCTTTAGTATCATTTTTCAAATGTAACTGATTGAGAAATATCAGAATTTTTTTAAAAAAAACCCAGCTAACAAATATTTAAATTATCTGCATTACTGAGAATCAGAGCTCTACATGTCCGGATTTACTTCTCTGGCCACTGGTGAGCTGAAGTATTCTATGATTCTATGATATCCTCAACCTTCTGCTTTCTGAAAATATTCATCAAGAGGAGACACAGTCTCAGCAAATTATGCAGAGTCCAAAATCCCTCAGGTGTTTTGTCTTAATGCTAATTTACATATACCTTCTTTATGGTAGCAATAGCACTTAACAGCAAAGTGCAGTATCTGGAGGTTGAAATTACTGAAAAGTATTATTTTTGCTTCAAGGTGTGGTTCTAGTTGATGTAATTGGCAAAATGGGATGAGCGTTATGAAATATTTCTTGACACTGGGATATCATGACAACTTGCATATATATATGTGCCACTAAAGAGAAGCTATTTTACTTTCAGCAAAAAGAAAAAAACTCTAGTTTGGGTCAGGAAAATAATTTATTAAAATCAATTTAGTGGCTTATCTATTAAAAAATTGAACGTATTTCTACCAACACAGTGGTTGAACTGTTCCACATTGAAACCTGATTTGTATAGAAAATGAGAGAACTTATTTTGGGAACATGTGGTCCAAACAGGCTTAGGAAAAAAGGAAACAACTGTAAAAAGAAAAATTTATCCTCAGTTTATATGCAAAAAAATAAGGGACAAATACACAAGTGGCAGGGATCATTCAAACAGTTGTAGTTTTCCAAGCTGCAGGTATTCACCTGTAAGCTAATGACTTCAGGGTCCCTTTTAAATTAGGATTGAAAAATGGGCATTTCCAAGCTATAATTCTACTCAACATCCACCAAGTATCAAAGGATTGTATAAATCACACACTAAAACTCTCTTTTTCTCTCCTCTCACTATAAAGGCAACTTAATGACTTTAGCTCTGTTAACATTTATTCTTCTTCACAGCTAGGTTTGGCCCGGTTAATTGTTTCTGTATGAGTAAAGTTGCCTAATAAAGCTATGACAGACTTGAAGATTGAGTCAACCTTGCCGGAAATCCTTATCAGCTGCCTGTCAAACCCATCTTTTTTCTTTGCAAATGATTCTTGAACATTTGCAAGGCAAATTCGAATGCAATGTGTGAATTCCTGTGAATTCTGTCTTTCACAAACTCATTTAAAGGTTCTTTAAAAATTTTGCTAATTTCTTAAGAGAAAGAGACTACCATTTAAATTATGTTCTTCATCAGCAGGCAGCTACCAAAGCAAAGAACACTATTGGTATGCAAAACAAACAAAAAGCTTTTTCAGATTCATTGTGTTTGGTTGAAATATTTCATGCTCTCTGCTCAAGGCTGTTGGGCACTTTGAATTAGTGCATACCACACTACGGTGTCTTTTTCAGAAATTGCAACTAGACATATAGCTGCAATACAATTTGTCTTTAAAGGTGTTTACCTGAGATAACACATCATATTCAATTGTTAGCACACAGGGCAAAATTTTCTGATATTTTCATTGTTCATTGACCTTTGTGAGGACTGTAGCATTTTGGCAAAGAATTAGAGCCATTGACCTGTGCAAACCTCTACCAAGAGTGGGTTTTGGGTCTCAGTAAAGTATAACACTCATAAGAAATCTTTCTCTCTCCGCCGTGAAAGCATTATGCTCTGATCAGAGGATAAAGCCAGCCTGTGACAGAAAAGCCAGCCTGTGACAGAAAAGCCAGTCTCAGACTGTTAGTGTTACTGTCATATATGCATTTTGAGTCTGTAGAGGGACAAGTGCAACAGCAAAAATAACAACCCAGCTTGGACAATTTTGGTTGTTTTTGCTTTCCAAAAAAAACTGATATAGACCCCACCAAACAAACAGATATCTTCAGTTAGCCCAGTTAGAAAGACTTAAAGAGTCCACTAATTCTCTTCAGTCACTTTCAGGGAGAAATTATGCCAGAGCAACTGCAAATCTGTAGGAGTGAATTTTCTTTCATTACTTGCAATGAACCATTATGTCAAGAAGATTCTGTCAGGTAGTCTGAAGTAATTGCATTGCAAAGAACAAACATTTTAAGATGAATGAATTAAGGTATTAAGTCATCAAAATATATTGTCTTGTAATTTCCTAACAGAAAAGTTGTATTTTCTGCATCAAAGGAACTGAGCTGATAACAAAGTAAGTGTCTGTTGCAATGCCTATGTTTGAAATCTAATAAGCCTGCCCATGTTGTGTGGTATTCAGAAATTTATAAAATACAAATTTTGATCTAACTTGTATCACAAAAGTTTACTAGTTTATGTATTGCTTATTTTATAATTACTTTATTAAAAAATTTCTAACAAAGTATTTCTTCGAGCCGGTTCCCTGGAGCAAAACGCTTCTCTGAATTGCATAGATGTAAAGTTAATCAACAGACTTCAGCTCAATGGCTACTTCAGATTTTGTGATTTATTGTAGAGAAATGCTTTTAAAACCATGCTAAATGGGGTTTTTTTTAACTTCTAGAGGATTCAACTCCAGCTATGGATTATATTAGGAAAAAAAGAAGTACCAGTAATATTGCTGTAACTGATTGATACTAATAGTCAACAGTTATCAGAGCACATTGTCCACCTTGCTGCTTTTATAAGAAGTACTATTAATAGCTCCAGGACAAGGATGTAGGTGGTACTGTGCTGAGCTAATAAAATGTTAGTTGCATGCGCTGAGAGAAGCATGGAGGATGCTGGAAAAACTATTTCAATGGGCACTCAAAACATATGATTGTAAGGCCTTGAAAGCATAAGCACAAGATGATAGAAAAGGCCACAGAGCTCAAAAAGCAGGTCACAAATGATTGATCACTGACTGGTTATTAAAAGAATGCAACCTGGAAACTGGGTAAAACTGGATTTAGGGATAATAGAAAAAGAACAAGGTAAGGTGATTTTTCGAAAAAGTACAAATATTTACCCAAAGCAGACTCAGTATCTAAAATGAAGAAAACATCAGTATCACACTTCTTTGGAAAGTGTAGTAGAACATGGGTTAGAGATGACTCACCCTAACTCCACTTCTTGACAAAACCTTTTATCAAGTTTAAGTTCTACTGCAGTAGTGAAAGGTTGAGCATAGTATCAGGGGAAGAGGGGACAACAGGAAGTCTGTTTGTATCAATTTAGGCTAAATTATTTTTGTAGAAAGGGAGGTAAAAATCAGATTATTTAAATGGCAAGTTTTACAGCCATTATAAGGAGACTAATAATTATTTTTAGAAGATCCTTTTGATAAGAACAAAATCTTGGCTTCGTATCTAGGGTTTATTACTGTAGGCCATATAAGTTGTATGTAATGTTTGGTATGGTAGCCTATCTTTGAGGCCTGACTGTTAAATCTAAATGCAGAACTTAATGGAGAATATAACCAATCCAGGTTTTAATTTGCATGTAACAGCTGGTGGAGGATATAGGCATCTTCAGCTGATAAAGTTTGGATGACAATCAGGAAGAATCTCTCTTTGGCCCAGTGCTAATTAAGTACTTTATTGGAAGCAAACATTAAACTGTAATGAAATTTGCAGATGAATGAAACTGGTTAAGAGAAAAGGAATAATCATGTGTAAAAATTGGTTCCTAAGAGCCCCTTGATGTGCTTTTCTCTTTTTAAGCCAAATATAAGTCCATATGCCCAGTGACCTAGAATATAGGTCATACTGGCCTGGTATGCACTTTCCCCAGTTGTGGCTGAGGTAATTGCTGGCATTGAAAGAGAATGTTATGTACAGAGTTACTAGGCTGATTTCTGGCCATATAAACTGATTAAATCAATGCTTCGATGGCCCCTATTAAAGGAGATGAGAACAAATGTAGGAAAAAATCCCAATTTTTAAATAAATCCTTATAGGACGAGACAACTCTCTCCATTTAATTTAATTTATCAAAGAAGAGATTTAGTAGTCATGAAATGATGACAGTACTACTGTGCAGAGCTATCTCACAAAGCAAAGACATAGTGGCACCCAAAGGCTGACAGAGCACAAGGTAAGTTCAGGCCTGAAATCAACGTTTATGAGACAACCAGTGTAATTAACTACTAGAAATGCTACAAGGAGTTCAGACAGAGGATCTGCCACTAAAATTTAAACTACAGCTGCTTGTCTATTTAGAAGAACAGTAGCTCATCCAGAGATCAGAAAATTACTGGGTGAAAAGTGGTAGTCTGTGCAATGTAGGAGATCAGAATATATTGTATAATGGGCTCTTTTGTCCTTAAGCTCTGTGATTTATATATCAGGTTTTTCATTAGCTGCTATCAGTGTATTAATAGACTTGAATTGTGTGTCTTGATTTTAAAGTATCTGGTTCCTATTATAAATTCTCATGAGAGTTTTGCATGACTGCAAATCTTGTTAGATGTACTTTTGAATGAAAGGTTTGGCATGCACTCTGACCTACAAAAGTCAAGAAAGTGAATTCAAGATACTGCGTGTCAAAAAAGATATCAAAGCCCCCAAAGATGTTATCAGTAGTCAGAATCAAAGACTATGAATTTCACAGAGGACCCCAAACACATTACATCGTATTAAAACAGACGTCTTACAACTACCAGTAGTAGTTAATTATTAGCACTCAATGTCCATTTGCCTTTGCGTTCACTTGTTGCCCAGGAATTGTAGCCAAATTATCATTTTCAGTGGCCTAACATTGCAATCCACCAATCATTTATATAATGCACGCAAGAATTTTCCTACTGAACTGTGAAAGATTTTTTTGAATGCTTGAAAATTTTCCTAGAAAGGTTTAAAACTAACCTGTAGTGATAATAGATAGGCAGCAGAAAGGGATATTCATGGGAAAAAAGAATGCTGTAAAGTCTGTGTAGAGTGTAGAGATTCTCCCACAATGTTTCTAGCTCCTTAGATGAAAGCTAATGCAATATAAATGTACCTCTACTTAGTATGATATTGTATCAATACATTGTATCAATACATTGTATTTTTGTATGTTTCTACTAAGTTAAAAAGCAGACATGACATCATGTGAATTTTTTTTTGCTAGAATTCATACTATTACTTTTTAAAGAAACTAAAGAGAAATTCAGCAACCTTACAATGAATTTCCTTCCTCCTCATACTCAACATATTTTTCTGTATCTGTTTGTGGGCTTTACAGAAGCACCCAAAACACCTCTGGCAAATACAAAGAAGTTCAATATAAATAAGGTCTGGAAAAAGGGACTCTTTCTAGTCAAACATCAAGATTTACCCAGCTTTCACTGGGAAGAATTTGCAGGAACAAAAGCCCCTCATACAATAAACTGGATGTTTGCTGCCCTTCATACATATACTTATGAGTTTCAATTAAGTTGGCACATCTGACACATTTACACTTAGCTCTGTTATTCAGTCTCTTCTGTGCAAACAAATAGGTTGTGTTTGTACAGCTGAATCCATTTAAGCATTTTTAGTCAGATATTTTCCTTGTGTCTTTTAAAGAGAGTGAATTTAAAAGATGCTGATGCACATTCCACACTTCGCATATGGTGCTAAAAATCCATTAGTTGAAGAATACAGGCAGCAAAGACACAGGCTGATCAGAGAGAGCAGTCTAATGTCAGATTTAAATAGGTGCATAACATCAGCCAGGCTTGATTGGCCACAGCTTTAGCATGTATCTCTGACTGACTATTCAAATATTGATGATGAGCAAACACAGAATACTGAATACGCTACTTGGAATTAAAATCAAATACAAAATAGTAAAACGTTGGCTTTGGACAATATTTTGAATATTTATTAGAAAATGGTGGGATAAAAAAAAATAGATGCATTATATAACAGAAAGAGGATCATTCAATACAGATCATGGACTCTTGTTCTGATGCAGTTTTGCTGGTACGACCTTTTTGCTGTGCTCCTAGATGTTAGCAGGCAGACTTTTTTTGCCACTGGATCAAAGTTCCTAAGGGAAATATGGAAAAGCTGACTCAGAACATCACTTCATTACACTTTGCACTGCTTCTTAAAGCTGACTGTTAGGGGGTCATGAAGGAATCCCTTGTGTTGCCTCACAAGTGTCTTGTATCATAGTTACCTTTTTAAAAACTGATTTGTTGATTAGTATTTTTTAAGCAAAATCAACATGCTGGGGAAGGACTACAGGAAGAGTTGAACTCTGAATAGTGAGAATATGATCATAAAACTTAAATGGATTATTCAGCTCTTATTGAAGATTTGACACCTTTTATAATATCTTTGGTGAAGAAAAGTATTTTCTCTTTTCCATGTCTATTTTTCTACACCATCCTGTTCATGGGCTGCAGCCTGGTTTCTGCAATTTATTTCATTATTTTTATGATGGTCTTCAGGTTTTTAGTGTCATGTTGATGGACTGGGCTTCTTGCCCTATTGTCTCTTATGTTTTCTTAGCCCTCATTCATCTTCTACTTCTGAATGGCATTAATGTTACTGCTTGACATAAAGGTCATCTTGATATTACTCTTAAAGCTTATCCTGAATATGTTGGTCTTCATTCTTCCCTCATGGTTGATTAATGACTTTGGTTTCTTACCTTAGAAATTACAATATAATGAGCTTCTGAATAAGTTTCCATAAACTCCTTCAATCAAACCTTTTGAATTAGTTAATACTTTTTTCCTAACAAGGACTTAAAATCTTTATGAAATCTTTATTTTATAAAAATGACAGTTTTGAAAAGTCATTTTTGGGACAATGTTAATAACTCAGTTTTTCCAAGTATTTTCAAGGTTATAAAAGCTAGTAGAAGTCATCATTTGGTCATCTTTGCTGGATTTCTACCACAATTTTATTTTCATTGCAAGGCTCCAGTCTTGATAGGAAAACTGACTTATTTCTTTTAATATTTCTCTTTCTGAAATTATGTTCCTTTTGGGACATTAATAGCAGTATTTTTTGCCTTCCTTTCATTGATGAAACCACCAAACTCTTTTGTTTTGCTTTGCTCATTCTTTGGTCAGCCTTTTGTTTACCATCAATACACAGAACTGAGACAGGTAATACCATCAGAAAAATCAGCATTGTAATTTCCTCATAAATCCTTATGTTAGTCTCTTTATCATCAAACACTCACACTTCATGAACAGAATAAGATATGGAAAAGCCCTAAACTGCACTGTTGTCCCTAAAGGATATTTTCCACCATCTTTATTCACAGAATTGTTCTATTTGTTACAGCACAATATCTTTCCATGTAATCTACAGCAACCCATAATTTTCCAAAGATCATCTCATATATTCCATAAAACTGCTTGATAGATGCAGACATTTTATCAAAACACCTTTCTGTTGATACATATCCATTTCAATCTAAAATGTCAAAGAAGAATTTGCTCTGCATACATAAAACGAATATTTTAAATGCCTTCTTCCTCTGCTTTTAGTTGAAGATCTATTTTCTTTATATTCTGTGATGCTGAACACTTTTGAAACACACTGAATTATGTTATAGTCATCTATCCTTCAAAATATACTATAAAGGTTTTTTGGTTTTTTTTGTTTTTTTTTTTTTTTCATTTCACATTTGGTTTGAAAGCATATGGAAAGTCTGGAGGACTTTTTTTGTCACTTGCTTTAAGCTTTTCTATGGTTAAATGTATCAAATCTCTGGCATGAAAAATTCAGCTTGATCAATACAGAAGATCTGATCTGAGTAATGTTGCTACATGTTTTAGCTTCATTTTAATTTTTGATTTAAAGAAACTATAATTCAGCTGTCTGTTCAAAAACCTCATGCATTATATGTATAAAGTGTCTTTTATCTTGGCTGATATGGCAGTATCACGGCAGTATAAATGTAGGATACATTATTCTGGATCCTACGGACTACATTGAGCTTCATTATATATCTGACACCAGTTTCAGAGAGGGGAGAGAAAGGTAAGAAGGAAGCAAAGCATGCAGCAACACATGGCTGCTGACATTGCTCAGATTTCTTTCCTGATCAGGAAATCAAGGAAACATTGAGAGAATGGACCATGGGGAGAGCCCCGAATTCTGCAGAGCCCTTTGAATGCTGTTTTCTTATTCCGCTCTCTGTATTCCTTCTTGCCAGGACTGCCATTAGAGTAGTCAGTTAAGGCCCAAGAGAACATGGTCTCTTTGGATCCATGGATATGTGTGTGTCAAGCTGGGTTACAAGATCTTACAGGACTCAGACAGACATCCAGCAGTCAGAGGAAAAGTGGAGACAATATGGAGATTTTTGTGTGTGCAATATTGGGTATCTGAAAACAATAATAAAGGTTTATAGTAATTGACCTGATCAGCTGAGATGCTCTTCTAAGTTCATAGATGAGCATACTTCATTTTTTTTAATCTAATGCTGGTGTGGAGGAGAGTAATATCTTGACAGGAAGATAGTAGAAATAAACCTTGTTTTCTCTGTTCAGTGACAGCAGGGATGTGTACATGTAGGGGGTAGATACACCCCCTACCCTCCAAAATATAGTAATACAAAAAATTTTAACCTTTACTGAGAAGGTCAGAAATAAAGCTGAAATACATCTAGTTTTAGTAAAAACAGAGCTATCTACTCTTCTGAATGTCCTTTTGCAAGTAAGAGAAAATCAGGCCCCTCTGGTGGGCTAAGTAAATAATTTTTCTCATTTTTGCTCTTCTGATTGTCTCCTCACCCTGCTGGGGTTTAGCTGCCAACTCTGGATGACCCTTAACAGTGCTTTTTAACATGTAGGGGATAAGCCCATCTAATTTCAGATTTCAAGAACTAGAAAAGTTGTCAAAAAGCTGAAAGCCTTATGATTATATTAATGGACTGCAGGAGCCAGGACTGTCATGGGAAGTTGGTTTGCCCACAAAAATGCTAAATCCAGCAACTTGTTTGCTGATTTTTCTTTTTCTCCTCCATATGACCGATTTTAAACCTGAGGTGATCTGGTTTTCAAAACCATTCTGTGAATTTCATCTGATCAAATACAGTCATCTGCTATGTAGATTTTGACTTTCTCCTCAAACTCTCGCCATTCCATACATTATAGTCAGCGTATAACAGAACCATATTTAGGCTGACCAATTGCCCACATATCTAAGGGAAGAGTAAGAACATACATGGCCCATTTCCTGTTTGCTTTTCTGGTCTCTGGCTATTTCAACTCCAAGAATTTTCATCCTGTGCATGTAATTTTGAGATTTTAGCAATTTGCAAATCATTTATTTTACATCTACTTCTACAACCTTCTTTTAACATCCATAAACTCTTTAAGCAGCCACACAGTCCTTTGGCATGGAGGTCTACAGATCTTTTTTAATTCCACTTCCTTTTGTTCATTTTCAGTGCCATTAATTACAGTAATCTTTGTTTATTGTCTTCTATTTTGAATTTTTTTTAGAAACACTAAACTGATTATCTCATTTTACCTTTTTGCAGGTCATTCATGATTTTGTAGTCCTTTTGCATTTCACATCCCTTTTTCCTGTTGCCAGTTTTCCAGACTGAAGAGTACTAATCTAAAAAATTATTCTCATCCTCAAATATACATCTACAGCAGATAAGACAAATCACACTTCAAAAGTGCTAATTTCTCTTTACTGATTTCTGAGGGAGCCTAGGATGAGTAAACCGAAAACCAGACATTTATGCTGGGTACTTTTAAATTTAGATGAAATCAGTCTCATCCTCTGTTTCTGGAAGTTATCTCATTGTAAATGAGAGATAAAATGTGGAAATTGGTGACGAATTTCCAGCATGCAAGAAATGAATAGAGCTGGTCAAAAAACCAGAAGTAACTATTAAGCAATAAAATTGACTCATGCGTTGTGTACAGAGATATGGAAATGAAAAATCCTGGCTCAGACACTCTATCAGCTATAGCTACGTCTTCTTCCTTTATGATTTTGCTGGAGAGTTATTATAAGGTTTTCCCTAAAAATTCGAAATAAATACCAGCATTAGAATATGAATAAATTTAAGTATTGTTCATAACTACTAGATATTTATTTAGAATTATGATGCTATAATTGTGTTCACTTTTACTCTTCTGATTCTCTCCCTGTCGCACCCAAAAGGAGTGAGCAAATGGCTGCAGGAGGCTTAGTTGGTGTCTGGGGTTAAACCATGACAATAAGACAAAAAAAAAGAAAAAAAAGGATAAAAAAGAAAAAAAAAAGAAAAAAAAAGCAGCTGCAATTCTCATTTAATGAATCTTTTTGTTTAATTTGGGAAGAGATAAAATACTGATAAAAAGATGAATTTTCTTCTATTTGTTTATTTAAAAGAATCCGCTTCTTAACGACTTAATGCTTTCCTTGTCTTCTCTAGTGGTTAGCTAGAGCTGTGTGCGATGCACACTCATACCTGGAATCCCAGCTGCCAGGTTGTGAAATATGTCCTGTCAGTGCCTGTGCCTGGCCACTTGGCAGAGCCCTGCATTATCAGCAGTCAGTGATAGCAACTCTCAAAATCGCCTCTGGGTCAGTCATGTGCTCTTGGCTTTTATTAAATCTGTGATGGGATTTGAGTTCTCCTGGTGCTGTGCTCCATTTACATTCATAGATGCTGAGGCCAGAAGGGACCATTGTGATCATCTAGTCTGACCCCCTGCTTAACACAAACCATAGGATGCTCCTGATTTAATTCCTGTTTGAAGTGTATATATTTTAAGGGAGAAAAAAATCAGTCTCGTTTAATATTTCCAGAAGAATATGCCATGACCTAAGGCAGGTTAATTGAAACATTGTTTGTCTCCAGTGTTAAAAGTGTACACCTTATTTCTGGCATGAATTAGCATGGTTTCAACATTCAGCCCTGGGCTTTTGTTGTGCTCTGCTGGATCAAAGAAGACATCCATATTTTGTCCTCCTGCTATCAGGTCACGCCATAACTTTTCCTCTGTTAAACTATGTGGATAGCTCTGCCAATGCTTAGCTTTGAAGCTTTTTTGTATTAAATTGATGAGATTGTTTATAGATATAATGGATAGGTGCCACCAAAATTCATACTGAAAATCAGTGAATATGATGCTAAAATGGTTGCTGATGGAAAGGCTCTCTAGTATTTAAGCAGAGGCTAATTTTAATGTGCAAAATACAAAAAACATTTATTGCAATACAACACTCAAAACCTTGAACAAAACTTCAAGACAGTATCAAGGAGAAGGAGTCAGGCAGTCTAGAGCCATAGGTGGTACCAGGACAGGCGACAAACAGTGTCATTTCAAAATTCAGTTTGGGCTGGATGAAGAAGATTTTTCCCACAAGGACAGTCAGACAGTGGCAAAGGCTGCCCACATTGTGCAGTCTCTGAATTTGAGGGCTTTCAAGCCCCAACTGGACCAACCTGTTCTGACCCAATAGCTGACCCTGCTGTGAGCAGGAGGTTGGACCAGGGACTGCCTGGGGTCCTTTCCAGTGTGAATGACTTTATGATTCTACAATGTCATAAGATGTTTCAGGACACAGTGGAATAAAAGTTTCTTCAGCTTTTTATTTGCTTTTAAAAGCAAAGAAGTTGTATAAGTACCATAGCGAAATGGTTTTTAGAACTATGTTTACATTAAATGTTTAATTTTTTGGTAGCATTGATAATTTAGCTCATTAATAAATAACCCAATATTTTCTTACTTAGATTTCTGATTATAAAGCAAAAAAAATATTTTTAATGGAGGGACAAATTTAGAAAAAACATGTGCTGGTTTCTTTTGCACAATGTAATGTCTGCATATTGTTATTGACATAGTTAATGTAATAATTAAGGCAACAGGAAAATATTTTTTCTTAAGGGAATATAAAGGCTAGTTGATTATCATAGACTAGAATAGTTTCATTTGGAAAGAATTTACAGTGATCATCTATTTGTCTGACCACTTCAGGGCTAGAAAGAGTTAATTTATGTTGTTACTAAAGTCATTGTCCAAATCTCTCTTAAAGATTGACAGGATTGGGTACATTTCTAGGAAGATTGTTCCAGTGTTTGACCTTCACCTTGGTAAAGAAACATTCCATAATATTAAAGCTTGCCTGATGCAGTTCTGAACAATTCCCATAGGTCCTGACACTGAACATCAGGGTTAGCACCTTATATTATATGCAACTATGGAGAAATGAAACACTCCATGAAAACAAAAATTCCAGAATGAAGCTTGATTATAAAAAATACATTTTACTGAAATTTTACTCAGTTTGCTTTCATTCAAATGAGAATATAAATACATTTTTAAAAATTTTTGGATTTCTCTAGCTTGAGGTATGAAAATATCTGCTGAGGTGTGCATTACAGATTTCTTCCAATTGTTCTGATTACAATAAACCAGGAGTGGCTTCACTTTACTAAATATAGTGGTAAAATGAAAGTCTTTTCTTGATATTTTGCTGTTTAGTTGGCCAGGACAAAGAATAAGATCAGAGGGTTACATGTCCATCAGCTGGATATATGCTATATCAGACAAACCCCTAGAAAGTCCTTTTCAGGTGAAAATACTTTTCAGAACAGACAAAGATGTCTTTATGTTTGACTACATTGACTTACGTGCAGACAAACAAATAATCCAGATCTTTCTGCAATGATAACCCTCCTTTGCTGTCTACCTCTCTCCTAAATTTGTTAATTTGTAAATTTGATCAATAGTTGCTGTTTCTTTTCTTTAATATTGACTTGTAAAAAAACTTGGTTTTGTGACTGGAGGTCTATGTGTCCTGCTGGAAACCTTTGTTCTCAGATGATTCCTTCTTTACAGTTCAAAGTAGAGGCAAGTCAGCAGTTTATTTCATATATCTAATCTGAATCTGTTAATTTTCTCATGTTTTGTTTTATCATTCAACATTTTCCTCTACATGGGAAACAAATAAAGGGATTTGTGAACTTCTTCCAATGATTTTAACACCATATATGCCTATCATCTTATTTAGAATGAAATTTGCAAAATATTCCAAATTGAAACTTGATCCTGGTAATAATAAATTATCTTGGGATGAGTTCACAGCCAGTCCTGGGCTGTGTGTGCTTCCTGGTGTGCAGAGCCTGTGAGTGTGCAGGAGATGTTTGGAGGAATACTCAGGGTTTTTGCAGAAGCCACTGCCCTCCACATACCCCCAGACTCTCCCAAAAGCCTCACAGAGCTTATACCTAGGGAAGGGCTGAGCAAGAATCAGAGTCAGGGCAGAATAATTTTTTGGTCTCTTTCCTCATGTTTGTGCAAGGCTCTGCTTGAAGGAGAAAGCTCTTTGAGCAGAACTGAAACAAAAAGTTGTGAACAGAATTAGCATTTCTTCAAACAAATATACTTGATCAATGCCATCATATGCTTGATTGAGACTAAAGCATAAATTTTTTATAGATATAGACATAATTAGCTTGCTCTAGTGGTGTCAAGGTGGAGTACCAGACAGCAGTGGCTTAGTACCTACTTCACTAATTCATACGTGTTGTTTTCACACTCAATGCTGTTTGCACTTGTTTATTTGACAGACATTTAAGCATTTTGTAAATTTAATTTTGCAAGGGATTTTTTATATTCTTAAATGTATTTTGTGGGAATAATATCTGGCAATTATGCAACACTGTCACTTAAAGTTGGCTTTCAGGGAGAAAGATTGAAAGGAAGGAAAGTGTAAAGGGTTTATTCTCTGATTTAGATTTGATTGGAGTAAGTCTTCACACCCTCTGTGAGCAAGCACTGAATTAGGATTCTTTGGAGAAATAACTGCAGTAGCTGACCATACATCAATGTCCATAACAAGACTGATACCTTTGTGTGCAAACATATCTGGAAAACACTGTAATTTATTTTTCTATGTCTTCTCCTACCTTTCTCATTAAATTTGACTAGCCATGGATAGCTGATTTAACAAAAAAAAAAAAAAAAAAAAAAAAAAAAAAAAAAAAAAAAAAAAACAAAAAAAAAAAAAAAAAAAAAACAAAAANCCAGGATAGTACAGTGAGGTAGAGAGAAAAAAGTACCCAGTAATTTACTAAAAGTAATTCATTTTCTCTCAGAGTAATGCCAAAGTACATTTCAATGATTTTTCAAAGGAAAATAAAGACTTTTCCTTAGAATGGAGAAAAAGACAGCTAAATAGTACAAACCACTGTATTTTCAAGGTGGGAAGACTGAGGTTTAATGATATAGAATATTTCAAGTTTGAATTAAATTCTGAGAAGCTCTGGCATTTGGATTTAAAATCTCAAGGGCATTGTTCTGAAAAACTGAAATCACCACCGCTGACTATTCATAAAAGTAATTTATGCATTCTCATTTGAATGAATTTTAACCTGATCCAGATTAATGTATAAACAGCAGCGCTGACCTGTCAGATCCGAGAGTCTTAAAAATCAGTCTGTCTAGGTATACCTTGCTCCTTCATCACATCTTATCCAAAGAGCTTTTAAATTTCCTAAAATAGTTTCTATTTGATAGCTTATTTGATAATGGCAATGTAGGAAGTTAGAAAGTATGTGATTTGAAGGATATTGAAGGAACCTAGGCTCATAAAATGTAATAGTTTTGTTTGGGTTTTTTTCCTTCTAAGATAAGCATGTTTCTTTAGTCTTCAAAAGATAATTTAACCTTTTTTTTTTTTTTTTTTTTCCTGCATTTGACTAATAAATCAAGAGAAAATGTACCATTTACCATAATGCCACCTGGTTCCAGTAATGCATCTGAATTGAATTGGAAATTGAGACTATTCCTTCCAAAGACATCCCAAAGTCAATTTAGGGGACATTTCTGTATTTTTAATTTTAGTTACATTTATAATAACATTGCTAGTACACAAACACAAACTGCTTGTGACTTCCACCAGTCTTGCACACTGGGATATTTTCTGAATAGGGGAGTGAAGATGTAAAGCCAATTTTATCATCTGTGTGTGAATCATTGTTAAAACTCTATAAACTGGAGTGATAAAATTTCATACACATTATTCGAGAATGATGTGAATGATTTTTAATCCTTAGAATTTGTTTTCGGTAACAATAATGACAAAATGCATTTTCAGGAGTAAGCAGTTACACTGTTGATTTAAAATTCTAAAGGATGTCTGTTATTCACATCACCTGATTTCAAAACTCCATGATAAAGATTAATTTTGTATAACTTCGAGACCTTGTTCATGTGTACTGGGGGTGGAGGGTGTGTGTGGAGGAGGCAGTGGTAGAGAGAGGCTCTAATTAAAAGAAACGGGTACTCTCATAGATAGCTGACCCATTCCTTGCTGTCCTGGGTTGTAGTGTAGGATGTACACAAAGTATTTATTCTATCACTATCTTCATGAACTGTTGAAACCAAGTGGGGCAGTGCTCTAGTGTTGGGCTGTCTTCTGCTAATGGCCCATCAACGCCTGGTCCATGACTCACAGGTAACTCCCTCCAGGGGTTATCTCTGTTTAATGGGCCATCAAGGACCCACTTCACANCTGGATTCCCAGAGGACCAGAGCTACCAGACCTTTCTACAGGATCACTGCTTCAGGAAGAGCACCTCACCTGGACTGCTTCCACCATCCTGCTCAGGTTGTATTCTGACTCTGTCAGTGGTCCTTTGTGTTATTGGATTTATTTTATTTTATTTTTACCTTTCTACTGTTTTTCTTATTAAATTATATTTCTGACTTGGAGCCTCTCACTCGTTTTGCTTTCAAACCACAACACTTGCCTAAATATTTATAATTCAAAACGTATCAAAGCTCCAGTGCCTGAAGACTGGATGTAGAATTTCCTGTCTGCAGCCTTTAGCCAAGCTAGATGTACCTTGGTAAATAATAATTTCTGTAAATTTTTATTTTTATGTTTGAAAAAAAATTAAATTTATATACTCTTTAAAAAACCCCAATTTTTTCTTTCTTGGGCCCTTCCTCCTATCGTCCCCATCTCCAACAGCAGCAGCACAAGGAGGACTCTAAACCCAGACATGAGAAGTCAGATCTGCCCCTACAGATGTACCCAGGTGGCATTGGCAGCCTCTTCTCCATTTTCTTGTGTGTTCTTGACAAGATGGTTGATCTTGGTCTACACATCAGCCTGACTTGCTAGAAGAGATTATAAATTATGAGAACACTCTACTTCTGAACCTTTGCTTTGCATAGGCTAAATAGGCCAAAATTCATGAGTGTGTCAATACAAGGATGTTTTCCAGAATTCAGATAAGTGAGATTTATTTGGCATTTTTTGAACTTTTTCCAATTCAAAAAATATTGTTTTGGAACTCAGAAATAATGATATTGCAACAATACCAGTGATGCTGGCAATACTAATATCACCATATAATATGAAATCTTCTCGCTATTCTCTTTCTGTTGCAGATGTATTTTAAACCTGTGTGGATGATAAGCAAAATAAATTCCATGAAGTTACCATTTAATTTGATAACTTATTACACTGCTCTTTGATTTATGCCATGTTGTGGTGCAAACTGAAAATCAAAGTTTTGTTTATTTTCTCCTGCCCTTTTCTGCAAAGCTTTCCAAATTTCAAAAGTGGACACTGATTTTTAATACCTTCGTTTTTAGTTACTTGCACAGATATGCTTGGGGGATGGGAGGGAGGTAATGTTAACCAATTTATAGCCTATTTTGGAGTCTGAACTTGTTCTTTCCTTCCCCTACAGACAGCAAAGACAGACATCTCTGGAACCTGGAGGTTTCATTGTACTATAAGACCTAGAATATTCTTAGAAATACCTATATATAAGAGCTTACATAATTATATCATATATGCAGAGTGTAATTTTTTTTAAATTAAGGTAGATGAAATTGAGAAATGTTGAGTATCAGTAAAACATGTCAGTGGGATCAGGATATGTTTCATAGTTATAAAAATTATGCTGCAGTTTGGTCTCCATGAATAAGCACATTAACAATTAGCCCATTTCATTATCAAAACTCCTCGGTGATATTAGCCACAGCATTGCCTTCAGGTTTTAGTTAAAAACAAGTTTGCATGTTCTACTTTTTACTTTTTACAGAAACAATGTAATAATACTATATTATTATGACCTTAGCAAATACATACTATGATTACAATATGAAAAATGGAGACTCAGCATCTGAGATCAATATTATCCAGGATGTAGGGCTGTACTGTATCTATCTGTTCTGGTAACAAATCCTTCAATTGATTTTTTTAAATACCTTTGGGGCTCTGGGGTGGGCAGGATAAAAAATCCTCTCTTTAACTTCAGCTCAAAATTGTTGGGTCTGTGTCTCAAAGACCTTTTGCTGTCCTATAAATCAGTGGAATGAATGCTTCAATGACTGTGTGTAAATAAGCCTCACACTGCTTATTTGCTGTGCAGCTGTCTAAAATAATCCCCTAAAGGAACAACTTGGCCCATATTGTCTGTTTTGGAGAGCTATTTGTTTATAATCTTAAAATGAAAGAGGTTCACAAAATAGAGGTACAATATTCACCATCAAAAAATGAGGACATTTTTCATAATAGATATCTGTAATGAAACAAAAAAGATTGAGTTTGGAACATTTCATCATAGGAAATCTTTAGAAGCAATGTTGTAGGTTTGAGGAACATTTACATAGTCCATATAAATCAGAAAAGATCAGCTGTTCTACAGACACACGGCAAAGATATTATTGATTTAAATTTCTCTATCAAATAGATGTTATAAGAAAGTGAATCATTGCAGTATTAATAGTTTTGCTTAAACATATATAAAACCTCATCCACATTAAAAATAACTATATATAAACTTAATTTCTTCAGAAAGAAAAACACATGCAATGATTAGGCCTTTTGAATGTCAAGAAGAAACCCTAAAGCATCCTATAAAATAACATTATTAGGGCACAGCAAATGAAAGTAAATCAAATTGTGGCTAATCCTTGGAGATGTGACTGGCAAGGTACCTTGAGAAGTCTTCATATTTTAGAAGCAATTATGAAACAGAATTTTGCAGCACATGAAGGGCACGATTCCCAAAATAAAGAAAGAGTTGCCATGAGGAGAAATTATTCCCTTGATGATGTATTCCTTTTATTTACAAGGTCCATGTGGTAGTCTCAGGAACCCTTTTTAGTGCTGTGAGAATTTTACTGCTATTCCACTCAGTCAATATTTGTTTAGTATTTACAATATATACACATGCTGAAAAAAAGAGATGATGTTCTAATGAAGATTCTGAAAACCCAACTCTTAGTTAATAACTTTTCTTAAAATGAGAATGCTGTGATTTATTATTATTATTATCATTATCATTATCATTATTATTATTATTATTATTATTATTATTACTCCTAGAGACCTATTAGTACCTAATCTTAATTGGTAATTTTCTGCTCAATATTTATAGTTTAGTTTACATAACATTGACTTATTCTTTGCTTTAGATTAAAGGGCTAAAGTTGAAGCATTCAGCTCTTTCATAGACTGCCAGTTGAAGTGATTACAGATCTACCAATCATCCTTGCTTATGTAAACAGTTGTGACATTGAATATAATTTAACAAGGGCAAGCTTCTGAGCTGAGATTCCTGTAAATTCATTGCTACAATCCAAATGTTTCTAGACTTTCGAAGAAAAAGAATGATTTTCCCCAAAATTTCCCCATCATATTTTTTTAAATTTTTACATGTAAGGAAAATGACAACATATGGTCTCTCAAATTCACAAACCATTCTTTCCCTGATACCCAACAAAACAGAACATCAAACTTACACCAAAGCAGGACTTCTCTGTACAATGGACACTCCCTTTTGGCCATACTTATATAATATCTATTTTTTGGGGAAAAAAGGTATGTAGATTAATTACAGTAAGTTTAGTAGAAATTATAAAAGAATGACAGTAGTTTAAGACAGTATGAAAAGTGGGAAAAGACTGACATACTTGAGTTTGTTTCTCTTAGAGAGGATGCAAACATTTCTCTTAATTCACATAACGGAATTGAAAGCAACACTGTGGACAGTTTTTCACTGTGTCTGTAAGTGACATTAAAAGTAGAAAACATTCGAACCTGTAACAAAAGAGACCTGGGTTAAATGTTAGGGAAAATATTCTCACTATAGGGACACACTACAATAGATAGTACCAAGGCACAATGGAACCTCTTAAGTAGGTCATTTTTAAGAAAAGTTGAGAGAAAAGTATTTTCCAGAGGGCCTATTTAAAATCCATTCAAGGGATGGACATTGTCAGATGTAGACAGGCTTTCAAGGGGTCTTTGCCAGCCTGCATTTTTATTTTCCACACTACAGATCATTTGAGCTGACAGAAATTCAGAGGAAGGCAGGAGTCCTTACCACACAGAGTGAGGAGATGCTGGCCACGTTTTGAAGGCATTGTGTTTCTGCATAAGGTCCCAGTTTCATACCTTATCCTGAGTCAGCAGCTCAGACAGGAGCCAGGAAGTAGAAAGTATCAGCTCTACTGCATTTTTCTCTTGCTGACTCTTAGAGCTTGCCCTGATCCCAGGTGCATGCTGTGTGAAGCCTTCTCTAGTTGCTGTGTTGTGAAGCCAGAATGGAAGGAAATGACACTTAGAGTGAAGAGGTGTCATCAAATCTCTTGCCTTGCTTCACTTCTATAATTCAGTGAATACACTGAACAGCAAAAGGAACAAGAGCTTTGCAGATGTACAGATTGTTCAGGTGTATTAATGCAGCTTCACTTGGTTTTCTCCATCCATGGCCCTCCTTGGCCTAATCCAAGGTTTGAATCTTATTTTTAGAGCTGTCAATTTATGAGATTGAATATTAAAGGTCCATCCTACCCATGATTCATAGCTTTGTCCTAGAGAACCCACCATCACTCTGCAGTGACAAAACTGTCATGAGGCAAAAACATCTTTATAAGCACTTGCTGTAGCACACAATAATAATAACTTCTGATTTTCCTTGGTAAAATAGTGTTCTAATCTTCTTTTCTACACAATAGTTAATAATACATTATCATCTGTGAAAGAGGGGAAACAGGGAATATAGACATAATATGGAATATAAATTCTACAGATTTAATCTAAAGAGTTCTTAAGTAGTTATTGCTGAGTAAAACATGCAGATCTAAAGAAACTTGCTTTTCATGGGTCTTCAACTAAGACACAATCAGATCAACTCACCTGGGTGAGCACTCCATTCTACAATAGGAAAGTCTGACCAAACCCATTTATTATTTTCTAGGACTGTCACTGAGATATAGTATTCACTGAATCAAACAAATATTTTAAAATCATTAAAAGAAATGTAACAAAACAGCATTTTCTCATGCAGTGGCATTTTGATAAAAAACCACCTCAGGTTGGAATCAGAGAAGCAAAATGGTTTTTGTCTCTGAAGTGTTTAAAGGAAGTAAGTCTACCTATATAGACATATTTTGCAGCAACATGGGTTCTGCAAATAGGATGCACAGATTTTTATAACTTCTAAAATTTTATTCTTTAGATAGCAGATTGTATCCTTTTGTGTTGTAAAGGATCCATTTAACCACTGCTGTAACAACTCTTTAAATGTTTTCTACTGTTTTAATGTTTGGCTGAATTTTGTGTAGAAGAAGGCTATGCTATCTTTACTACAAATTATGCTGCTTTAGTTCATCATATATGGGTATTTGTTCTATTAAACTGTTTTAATACTGTCATACTTTAGGATTTATTTTCTCTTTACTTCTGACTACTGTTCACTGTTTAAAGGCATGAAGCTCTTCTCACCATGTCTCATCTGTTTAGTTCTCTTAATGTAACATACAACTTCACAAAAAATTATTTGCCAAATTACCATAGATAACTTCCATTTGAGAAGAACTGTGATTCCTGTGCAAAGACTTCTCAGTAGGGCTAAAAAATTAATTCAAAGAGGGAGGGTTTTTTCTTTTTTATGCTACTTTTATGAAAAAACACATAGTAGAAATTACTCAGACAGATAGCATGCAACTTAACAGAACTAAAACTTCATAGCAGGTAACCCAAAGACAATCTTGGGAAGAGTTTTTTTTTCTGGTCACTCTTCTTCTGTCTTAATAGGTTCCATTTGATCATCTTTCCTGAAGCATTTTTTCTCACGCAGAGAACAACTAGATTTAAACGAGACTGTTCCTGTAGTTAACCTTTTATATCAGTACTACTCTGATACACAGAAACTTCCACAACAGAGCGAAAATTACTGCTGGACTCTTTTCACTGTATCTTAGATCTCACCCTGGGATTTATTAATTTATGAAGGTCACTGAGGACACATACCTGTGTAGACATAGAAGTTTCATGTAGCAGTGTAGTCTGAAATCACCTCTTAGCTTCACTGACAGTGCAGCCAAGTACATTAATTATAAGATCTATCACATAAATGTTTGGAGTTGTTTATCCATTCCCATAGTTTTCATGCCAACCCCATAATTCCTTACTTTTATTTGACTACATTTCAACTGGCTTTAAAGAAATGATTCCCCACTGTTATGTGCCCTGCTTGGGAGTGGAAATCAGTTACCTTATCTCTTATCAGTCCTAATATTGGCATGGTAAAGATTGTAGATCTGCTTCACAATCAAAACCTTCCTTCTCAAATTGCCCCAAGAAATGAGTACTACTATTCTTATCCATTTGCATTTCACTTATATTTTGAAGTCTCAGCCATGTACTGGAATCCCATTTGGACAGGATCTGTACAAAATGTAGAACAAAAAGCAACACTAGCCCCAAGGGTTATGAACCAGCCCAGAACTAAAGGAGTTATTGAGTCCTGTGGGTCAAGATTCATGTTCCACTCTGCAAGTCTCAGACAGCATTGTAATCAGACCCCAAGTTCACAAGGAATCTAGACCCAGGAACCACTCCATTTCCCTTCCTAACCTCCAGTTCCCCAGAAAGTCATGTTGGTCCAGGGGCTAGGATAGCCCTTCAGCACATTCAGTCTGAGTTCAGATCTTTTCAGGCTTTTCACCTGCCAGGACTCCGGGGTGAGAGCTCTATGGCTGGGCCTGTCTCTTGATCTGGACACAACCAGAGACAACTGCTTCATTACAAATTATCACTTAAGATATTCAAAGCTCAGCAGTAGCACTGCTACAGTTTTGACCTCACTTTCTGCCTCCCTGATCCATCCCAAAGCACTGTAAAAGTATCCCAGTATGGGCAATTGGGTAACTTTCTGGTGTATTAAAGAAAATATATATGTATGGAAGGAGGATGTTCACTGTATAAGGTGTAGCTAGCGATGGGCACCACCACTGCCACAGATAAAGCTACAACAGCAAATTCTTTCTTGTCACTTTTTGGTTTCCAGGCAGGGATTAGCTTGAGTTGTGTGTCAGATAACAAGGATTTGTTTGGTATGGAAAATATTAAATGTGTTGCCAGGGCCACAGAAAAATAGTTCCATGTAGCAACTTCCACTTAGAATCCATTCCTTTCCTCCTTCCTGTTTTCCAGCCTCAGTTCACACCACTAAAAGATCGGAAAAGGTTGGAATAAGTGGTCATTTGGGGCTTTGGAGCTTTGTTCCTACCATTACAAAGCAACAGGAGAGCTTAGAGGGTGATGGTGAGGGAAATGGTGCAACTCAGGTGTGGGCTGGCCCCCCTCTTCCCTCCAGCACATCCCACAGAGAGCTGCTGTTTCAAGCACGAGGTACCTACCCCCACTATTCCAAGCAAAGTTTATTCCACTGACATGTGAATTTCTGTAGGATTACTTCTCCTAAGTGATAACAAATATTTTTGATTTGCTGGGTATACAGACTAATTAGTCAGCTGTAACAAACAGCTGGTTCACAATGTTCCAATATTAGTTCTTCCCATGATTTTGATTTAATTTCAAGGGCAGACTATTGAGACCAGAGTTGTAGAAAGAGGATTTTTTGTTATTGCTGTTGTTGGCTCACTTGTTTGTTTCACTTCTTTTGCAAACCTTTATTTGATGCCTATTCATAAATTATATTGCTATATTATGGTGTGTCATTAGCCTTTATTAGCAGAACACTACTAAATTGAAGTTGGAATTATATATCAAGCCCTGCATATGGAACAGAGCAGCATATGGAGACTGTGCCTGCAGTTTTCAAGCATAAAAAAGCAGGAAATTATAAAGGAAATGATACATGTTTCAAAGACTCTCTGCCAAGTGCTTCTGTGCTGTATCCTGTAATTCAGAGTCATGTTCATCTTTACTGCGTCATTTAAAATTCATATAGTAGAAATGTAGTCAGGTCATAATCCATAGAGTAAGGAAGGAAAGCAAATTATTTTCCTGAACTTACTTAAAATAGAACAAGTCCCAGTAGGACTGGTTATTATGTCCCCAGCATCACATCAATCGAAATGGTTTCAGCGGAAATGTTCTAACTAGTAGGGACAGATTATTTGTTTAACATCAAAGCACTCTGAGCAATTCAGGCTGGCTGATAAAATATAAAGGTGGGAGTAACACATCCTCTGTACTATCATGAATATGATGGGGAATCTCTCCTTTAAAAGGAGTGTTGTCTCAGTAAAAACATATGCAATTCTCAAAATGAAAATATTTAGAAGTGTTTACATGCTAATGATCTTGATTAAAGCATGAAGTGAATCATATCCTGAGGATTCTGGAAAGGAGTGGGGTTCTTTTCATTGCAAAAAAAAATTTGCCAAAGAACAAAATTCAAATTTAAGCAAAATATTTCAGTGTAGGCATTTCAATTAAGACAATTTTCTCTCCTAATTTGCATTTGCTGGCAATTTCAACATCTTAAAATTTTATTTCATTGTGTGTAACAGAACATAAAATGACATCATACAACTTTGTGTGAAAAATAATTTTCTTTCTATGTCTCCTTTTCTTTCACAAACAGAGAATAAAATTTTATACTGACGTCGAAAGAAAAAAAATACTTATCTTTAAGATAACCATCACCATTATAAGTAAGGTAACATAAATACTAGTTTCAGTATGTCCCATTTCAGCTAAATTCAGTAGCAGAGACAGACGGATGAAACAAATAACAGAAAAAAAAAACACCCACTCTCTAGATTAAAATCAGAAGCATCTTAATCCATAGTGACAGGATCTGGTTAATGAATAATGTCAGATCAAATTTTACTGTGCAGTGGACTGTCCATCTATTTTTGGATTGATGGACTCACAGTGAAATCATGCACCTTTTTTCTGAGATGGGAATTCGGTGGCCTTTAGAATAATTGGTAGGAGGAAAAGAATTTATATACACAAGCAAAAAAATAGAAGATGAGAAGATGACACACGGAGGTCTCTTCTGATTCTGTGCTGAGAAGAAACCCCACAAAAATGAGCACCACCTACCTGTATGGAAGAATTTTGCAAGATTCTCTCTTTTGGGATGTGTCCTTCACCTTTTCCCATGACAGTCATACAGTAGTTTCTTCTTGCAGAGCCTCCTAGTGGCACTTCAGGAAGAAAAGGGTCATTCTGCTGACTAAGGTTCCTCTCCAGATGATTAGGCCTGGATTGCCACTTACCATTCCCAGAGGGCCAGTCTAAATGGCACACTCTTTTTTTTTTGAAAAGCCATACTCCCAGCTCAGAAGCCTTCCATGCCTGAATTTTATGTTTAGTTTACCTACCTGCCAAGTGCATAATTTAAAAGTAAAATGCCTTATAAGCGTACCAGGATGGGAGTATTTATATTTATGTCTGAATGAAGTGAAGAAAAACATGCCTTCCTGACTTGCTCCAGGTGATCCTGCAATGATCTGCTCTGAAAAATGGTGGATTGCCTGTGCCACTTAGACCAGTTAGAAGAAGATTAATCTTTTTATCCTCAGGGAGGAAGGTCACCAATGTCTGCAGAAGAAAATTGTGGTTGAACAAGGATTCAGCTCATGCAATTGCACTATGACTCTGCTATGGAGTCACTCAGAATTTATTAGGAAACATCATACCATCACTATCACATGATAATGATAATATATATGCAATAAATATTATATGCAATATGCATATATATAATATATATTATATGCAATAACTCCATCTGTTGCATCATTTCACTGCAGTCTTTTTTCTGAAGCCTCTTACACAATGAGGATGGCCTCCACTCCAAGTGCTTTTCCTCACAGAAATGAATCAGAATTTTCCTCGATTTCAGGTTTGGACTGTTTTCTTATGACAGTGGAACAAGTAATTTGTTCTCATAAAAGTCATTGTTTATTCAGGTTCCTGGAAACTAAACAGGTTCCTGGAATCACAGAATTGCCACTGGCCATTGTTTCCTCAGCTAATAAATTTATTTTTTTTAACTGAGGAAAGGGCCGAGAGTTTAACAATGATGAAAGAATTAACAACTTTTTGGCAAGTGTTAGCTCTGCCTTCAGGAAAACAACTCTGCCTTGGATAGCTTCATTCGTTGTCATAACAGTAGCAGAAAGGGATGTTTCCTTTTCTCTCAACAGCCAAAGGTCCTTCAGAAGAAAAGAAAGAGAGAAAGCCAACATCAGTTTTACAATATAAAAGAAGGAACCCAAAAATGCCCAGCAACATAGCCTGTTCCACACTCTGCTCTTGTGAACAGTGTTTGAGGTAGCTATGTGATGCCCTCCTGTCTCTTAATGAAACCCACCAGCACCAGACTTCATAAAGGAGAGAGCCTGGAAATATCACCCTCCTGAGTACAGAAGAAGGGTCTTGCTGAAAATACCTCTTATTCCAATTGAACAGTTAAGATTAATAGTTAGAGTGTGGTGATGGGATTTTCTGAGACTTGGATTGTGATTTTAGGTAGAGATATGATTCCTGGGCAGTAAATGGGCTGCTGTGAGGCTAAGGGACCCAGAAGTCATCGGCATTTGGAGGCAGGAGAAGCTGGAAGCTGTGCACCTATGTGCTCTTTAATTTACACTGGACAGTGACAGTTAAGCACTGTATACACATATAATACACCGCATAAAAGTACAAGATGGAGAGGAAAAGTGAAAGTCGAGGAAATAAAAAGAATCAAGAGAATGAAATTATAACACAATCTTTTAATAAAAAGCCTAGATTTTCATGGGAACCTCCATATATATGATATTCTATACTGAGGAGAAAAACTGAAAGGTTTTTATATTGATTTTGAGAATGGTGAGATTGAGCAACCATATTCTAGACAAATATAGTGCGTCTGCAGTGTCCATTACAAGATGATCACTAAATGAATGAGGTACTTAGAGCTAGATGAGGAGGATGCATTGTGTGAGATTCATCAACCTTTGCCTTTTTATAAGCACAGCTCTTATGATGTATGGCTTGCATCTGCATGTGCCATTTGAACCTTTGGCCTTCAAATGTCACTCTGTGCATTAGCCAGAAACAAGGAGAAAAAAATACTGTAGTATGGGAAAAGTTACAAAACAGCATCTGCTTGTCAGAGGAGCCAAAGATAGTAATTTCAAGGTCAATATCTCCCTTGATTTTGTTCCCTACTATTTTTTATTAATTAGTTTTGAGCAAGCAATTGCTGAGCTTTTGGTTTTGGATTTATTTTTTTTTTTGGTGAGGGATGAGGTTAGCTTCCAGTTCATTCTCTCCCTAATTAATGGCATCTGATACACTTAGATTTAATTGGAATATCTATCCATTCCCAGTGTATTCATTAAGACTACAGACAGCCATTTGCCAAGATACCCGACATCTTCCAGAAACCACACACTATGGAAAGGATATAGTCTAAGAAAGTCTTCTTGTGTTTATTTGGGTATATGTAGACAGTGTTTGAATATTTGTAGGTCAACAAAGGACCAATACATTTTGCCACCCTGTTTCTTCACTATGGAGCTAAATATTTTGAAAGAAGTGTAAAACCAAGATTCAGGAGGATAAGCAGTTTAGAGAGAGGCTAGGGAAGAAAATCACAGGGTTGGAATAAACCTCCAAGATCATCTTGTTCAACCATCAATGTAGCAGCACCACAAATAACCCCTAAACGATATCCCAAAGTTCCATATCCAGATGCCTCTTGAACACTTCCAGTGACTTCACCACCTTCCTGGGCAATTTATTTCAGTGCCTAACCTCTCTTTCAGTGAAAAAAAATAAATTATAATATCTAATCTGAAGCTCCTCTGGTACAACGTGATCTCTTCTTGTCCTTCCACTTAATATGTGGCCCAACTCCCATCTCACCACAACCTCCACCCAGGCAGTTAGAGAGCGATGAGATCTAACCTGAGTCTCCTCAGTCTGCTCCAGACTTAAAAAACCAGTTCCCTCAGACACTTCTCATAGGACATGTTTTCTAGACCCTTCACCAGTTTTGTTGCCTATTCTCTGGATGTACTTAAGCACCTCAGTGCCCTTTTTGAAATGAGGGGCCCAGAACTAGAGCCACTACTTGAAGTGTTGCCTCACCAGTGCCCGATACAGCAGGGCAATCACTTCTCTAGTTCTGCTGGTCACATTATTCTTTATCCAGGCCAAGATGCCATTGCCCTTCTTGACCACCTGGGCACATGCTGGCTCATGTTCAGCTGGCTGTTAACCAGTACCTCTGTGTACCTTTGTGCTGAACAGCTCTTAAACCACTATTCCCCAAGCCCATAGGACTGGCTATGGTTGTTGTGACCCAAGTGCAGGGGTCAGCATTTGTCCTTGGTGACCCTCACACTGTTGTCCTCGGGCCATTGATCCAGCCCATCCAGATTCTTCTGCAGGCCCTTCCTGCAGTCCAGAAGATCAGCACTCCCACTCACCTTGATGTTGTTTGCAAACTGACTGAGGGGGCACTCAGTGCCTTCATCCAAAACATCATCAAAGATACAGAACAGAACTAGGTCTTCTTGTTGTTGGATCAGGCATGAACACCAGCAGCACTGAGTTTCCAAAATCTTATATCTTTTTATTATAATTGAGCTTTCACTCGTTAATGTGGAAGAGTCCCTGTATCATCTTTCCTTAATTGTCTCTCTGTAATACATTGTCATCACAGCTGCGGTACAAAAGACAGTTTTCTTTACATTACTGCAGTGGTGGCAGCCTCTATGGCAGCCATAAAACACTTTTTGCCACAAAGGATTCAGTCAACTCAATATCTTATCTGGTTTTCATTTCCTTGGAGAAAAAAAGAAGCTCTTCATACACGTGACAATATGTGTGGCTAATTGTGCCTTCTATCAGAATTGGTAATAATTGTTAGAAACATTTTTTAGAATGAAGTATTTTTATCCACAGATAGCCTTTGCAATATCTTTAAGAAATATATATTTTTTCAGGATTCAGAAGGTAAAAACATGCACTGACTTTAAAGGAGGCAAGTCTCAGAGAAGTCTCATTCTGTAGAACATACAGGATCTTTAGCTTATTATAGTTGTTATTTTCTTCATTCACTAAATATACCAGGTTATCATATCTTATTTATTATTTTAATATTCTATTTATTGTCATTTTTTCCTTCCCACGAGCTGGTGTGCATTCAGAAATCTCAGTATTACTTCATTACATAAATCTGTTGAGTTTCTTTACATTTTACATGCATAACAAAATATTTGTCCTGCTCCTTTTTTGCCAGTTATCATAGATGAGTTAACCATTGATGAGTTAGCATTGAATAGAGATGAGTTAACCATTGAACACACTTTGATTCCTGTCTCCTTTTGATAGAGTGTAATCTCACAACAATTACTTTTTATTTGCATTTGAGATTCCTTTTTGTCAGCAGGTGGCCTTAGGAAATTTTTAAGATCTATATGTCCAAAACCTAGCAGTAATCACTGTTAGCATTTTGTCCTTTAGAATATTTGGAATATCTGTAGATATGTGGAACTATTGCATCAATATTTTATAGACTCAAAAGCTGCTAATGTTACCACAAAACCATGTATTTCTAAGTCCCTACATAGTTTTAGCCTGTGACAAGTGACAGGGTCTCAGCCAAATGCCCACAATCAGTTTAGGAGCTAGTGCAGTGCCAGGATTGCTCCCCACAGATAATACATATAAATTCACCCTCTGCAGCAGAGACTCTCTTCAGTTTACCAGGAATGAACTGCTGGAGAAGAAGACTCAGTAGTAAGATGACACAGTGGTTAAAGAGCAGAAGTGGTTTCTATGGAAGCACTCTTGTCCAAAATTTATTTCTTTATCTCAAGTCCTCGCACCACTAAAGATCTGCTTAGTGTGATTGTAGAGGATAATGCAGCAATCAAGACACTTTGCCGAAATGACTTCTGAGATGTTTACATTTTCTTTTCCGAATAGACTGATATAGAAGTTGGATGAGCCAGTTCCTGCAGTCTGAGTGTCAAGTCTGTGGATGGGATTGCAGTGGGACCCACTGCTGAGGGACCTCCTTGTGAGCTTCACACTGATTGTGTAGGGTAAATCCTAGGGCTCACCTCCCCCTTCCATGGAGATGAGGAGCCCTCTGGAGATGGACTCTAGGTAAGTGATAGTACTGTGAAGAGGATGCCACATATAATGCAAATTTTTATGATAATTCAGGCACAAAAGGGAGTCTCAAGGGAGGAATATCTCTTCTCTCACAAACTCACCATTTGCCAGTTGCTGTAACAGCCTGTCTGCCCTAGTCCATCACACATGTGAGCCAAGCAAACACAAAAGCTTTTTACTGGAAAACTGCTAGTCTGATGTCATTCAGCTTCCTCTTCTTTGTCATCACATCACAATGCACACTCTAGTGCTTAAGTCACACATTACCACTGTTTCACAATTTTCTTTGAAATCATTACTTAAAATTGAATCCCTTACAGACTATTTCTGGGGATAAAACAAAGGGTTTTATAAAGCAACTTCTACAAAGAGACTCTTCTCCTTTTCTATGTTCTTCTCTGCCTTTGCATCCTGTAAGAAAAATGGCTGGTGCTTTCGGTAATTCCAGCTATTTTAAAAGAAATCAGAACTGGCTGTGAAGTAAGTTTTTAGAAAGATTTTTTAATAGGAAGTAAAAAGATTTGTACTTAAAAATATTTCCTTTTTTTTAAAAAAAGCCCCTTAATTTTCTGAAATAATTTAAAGAGTTCTCTTTTGTTGCCTGAGCAATTTTTAGTGTATCCTACATTAACATGCATTAATGAATATGATTAAATAAATATTCAGGGATGTTAATCAAATAAAGATATATGCATAGATACCTAAATTCTTCCCTTATCTCTGTGGCTACTGGCAACATCTTTAGCTAAGATTGTTCAGTCTTTGTTGAATTTTAGTTCCTTGCACCTAATTTCTTCATTTTATACTCTGCTATTTTTTTTTTCCCTGACCCAAGCTTTCAGCAAAATAACTCAGCCTTCCTAGGGAAGGGATTCTCATTTAACTTTCCAATATCTTTTGGGTGGCTAAGATCTCAGGCTTGACTCCATTCAGAAATAAAAACTTATTTACTGTGTGAGAATGATAATGACTATTCCCTGATGCTCTAGTTCCAATGAAACAAATTCACTATTACTTATTTTCATTTTTTTTCCCTTTTTTTTCTTTTGTTGTTGTTGTTGTTGTTTTCTTTCCAGGAATTATAATTAACTGTAACTACTGTATTCGATTCTTCACTTCATTCAGGTTTCTGGAGGGAAAAGGTGAAAACGTAAGCACTTTTTTATTTTCCTCTGAATGTAGTTTCCCTTCCTTTCTATAATTGTGCAAAGAGGAAAATTTAGCCTGTGAGATAGCATACCATGGGGACTGCAAATTAGGTTAAATAAAACACTAATTATACACTTATCTCTGACAGAATAAGACTTTCAGAAGGGAACAGGGAGCTGTTACTCAGTTAGGAGGATTTGTCCTGGGACAGCTTCATGTGAAGTAACCTGTTTAGGAGTTTTGTGGGGGACTACAGTTTGTTAATATTTATAAGCCATTTCAGATTTGTGGTATTTTGGGAAGAAAGGGACACAAGATGGTTAGAGCACCTGAGTCCAGTCCTCCTGTTGTTGTGCAGAGTTTGAGATGCTTAGAGAGCCGAACCCTTGGTCTGACCTCAGTGGCAGACCCTGCATCAGGATCCTCCCATGATCACAGGAGATCATGACAGACACATGGATGAGAATGCAAACTTCCACAAGCTATTTATATTGAAAAAACCAAAGATGTTCATTATCAAACCAAAAACCTGTGATTAAGTTTCAAAGTAATCCTTTTTATTTGTTGTGTGCTGTCAGCCTGTGTTAGCCCTCTACTGATATGCTGTAAGCATGATCAGGATCAATTTAGTGTTTATGTAGAATGAGTGAAATTCATTTCCCTAGGGGGAAAGAAAAAAAACCTAACCCAAAATAAAAATCATCAAGGGCTGCACAAAGAACCTGCTAGTGGTTTAACAATTTTTCTGAATCAGCTGAACTTGCTGAGGTAGAAGACTTAAACTCAAAGCCTTGGTCTGAATCAGGCAAAGCAAGAATTGGCCTTGGCAGCACTGCCTCCCAAAAAAGTTGCCTAACTGTTGCACTGTAGGATTTCAGAGGTACCACCACTATTAATTCTGTGAGTGATTCCCAGATTTTATGTCATTCCATACTCAAAGCATATTGGAAAAATATTGGTAGGATTGATGACGGTATTTATTTATGGCTTATGGACTTTAGCAAGACTGACTCTCAGCATGTTCTAGCTGGGACTGCAAATGAAAAATATATGACATACCTCAGCAGGCTTTACTACTGTGCAAGAGGTTCTACGACCACTAACTAAGTAGGAGATGGCAGTAACTAGAAGGAGTGGCAAAAGTAGAGACTTGAGGAAGACCTGGGGACCAGGAAAGAATGGGAAGTGACAAAAGAGAGCCAGCAGATAAGAGAATATTTTTATTATATTTCGCTGAAAAAACTTTCATAGTAAATTTTAATTCACAGGTAATTAGGAAAAAACAGAGTTCTTTGTTTGATGCTTAGTTTATCCACTTGCTAGAATTTTAACATCCATTCAGATTTAATGGTTTTGAGAGTGGAATGGAGCGTGGATTATTATTATTTTTTTTTTCTGAAGCTGAAACTGTTTCCAAACCAAAATAACACACTATGGAGCTTCTTCATGCTGAGAATTCTGTTGGGGAAAATTCCATTTGCTGAAGGTTTTACTGAGGTACCAGTTGTACCCTGGAGTTGTACCACGTTTATTTAGGGCTGGTTTAGTTCTATCACTGCTCTTTGCCTTGCTCCATTAGTCTGGCAAAACCCAGTTTGTCTAAAACCATTAACAAAGGATGCAGTAGACAGCTGAGCCTTGCCCACGGATTTTGGGTGAAAATCTACACAGCCAGTTCTGATTTCGGTGTCTCAGAACTTGGTTACAGTGTTCCAGGAGAAGAAGTCAGTTGCCACAGTCTCAGAGGCCTTTGAGGAGGGGATGCTGACATCAGTGTTTCACTCAGTAAGGGCTGGGCTGCAGAATCTGGCAGATGTTGTAGGTTTTTATTTTCAAGAATTTGCAGGGTGGCATCAACTTCACACTGACAGAGAAACTGGTGAATGGAATTTGTCTGGGTGTCTCTTTCCTTTGTGACTTTCCAGTAACACTTCTGTTCACAAAGCCTGAGGGTTTCCTTTCACTGCTGGCATGGCAAATATTTCACAGTACCAAGGTCAATGTGCTTGAAAATGCCATTTTCAAACTCCTCTGCCTCCTAAACTCTGTGAAAGAAAGAAAATTTCTTTCTACCTTTTTTTTATTTCAAAGGATGTAGCGTTTATCACAGATGTTGTACAAGTATACAACAGTATATCAAACATTGAAAAAGAATTGTGCTTCAAAAATTTTCACTAAAAACAAAAAAATATTTGAACAGGGATACACATGTATCCAAGAAGATATAAAGGGGTGCTAACATTTCACAGACACAACTGTGCAGTTTCAGGTTTTTAGATTTTAAGTCCATATGTTATCATTCTCTTGCATCTTGAAACTGGGCAACTGTTTCCACTGAGGTTTCACAGCATAGAATGTCTAGATTTGTGTCTCTGACTCTTAGTGCTAGAGCAGGGAAAGAAGCATGTTTCTGAGAAGCTGCATGGGATATGTTGCTGTGTGCATATATTTTAGAGAGATATTCATGAGCTGGAACTTCTGTTTATGCCCAGAGTGTCTCTGCTCCTGGAACACCCATCATAAATTGTCACTGGTTAAGGGGATCAGTTTTTCACTTGTATTGCACCTTTGGGGGCCTAATTACATTCAAGTTCCACCAAAGCAGGTACCCAAAAACAGCACATGGAATTTAAAGAATCATAAGAAATTGGGCTTAGAGGAGACTTGAAAGACCATCTGTCCATCCTAAAACATCACAGGAGCCCTAAGACTCTACAGTGAGTAAATCTTCTCTGTGATCTTCCCCATTATCAAGTATTTGCATTTCAGAAGAAAGTGCTGTAGCCCCCATCCCACACAAACTCTTTGTCTGCTGTAGTAACAGAGATATTGTACAGGGAATTCTTGTGAAACAGCAATTACATTCAAAATACTGTTTCTTTACTTTCTGTATTCTTTCATGAGCAACAGTAAGGCTGAGTGAGTATTGCCTTCTTGCAATTTGCCTGACAACTTAGCTACGACCTTGCAAACTAAGGCACCCCTCTGTCATTTATAATTCATGTATCACCACCAGTTTATAGAAGACTAGACAGTTTGCCCTATCTCTCTATCTTGGAAGAAATAAAAACCAGCAAAATCCCTCTTGATTTTTTTTCAGTAGAATTGTTACTGAAATCAATGATACGATTAGTTACTTCTTGTAAGCCATTAGCCAGACATTCAAGGATGACAATTTTCTTCTCTGCAGCTTATTTGAAATCAAAGCAGACTTCTTGTGCTTTTCTAATAATTTCTTTCCCACAGGATGGGATAGGATGGTTGATGTGATAGAATATCTCAGTGAATGATTGGTTATTTATGCGCCTCTGGTATTCTAAGTGAAATTGTCTGAACAATCTTTTAAAAATCCCAACATATGAAGGAGCTGTCAGTAATTTTAGAAATCCGTTATTAAATTTTCTAATTAAAGAGAACTGCAAAGGTGGTAAGGGCTATTTTTTCTTCTTGTTTCTTTGCTATTTGTTTGCTTGTCCTTTAAAAGTACTTGTGAGAACTGCAGCTCTAAAATTTGTACTTCCCAACTAAACTATCTATTAATGTTGGAAAATAACAGTTTACAATTAAATCTATCTTTAGTATTTCACAGAATCAATGAGGACAAATCTTGCCTCTGCTTTAAATTTGGTTCACTTTTCTAAGGACAAAACTAGAAGGAATAATAAGGGCATCAGAAAGCCTAAACTCTCATCCAAGCTCCTTTGGATGGGATGCAATACAGAAGAAAAGATGGGGTAAAGAAAACTGGAAAAAAACAAAGAGTCAAGAGAAAACTGGTTTCTCATTACCCAGCAGATCAGTGGCAGATCCAAGGAGCAAATCCACATCACCTAGTTCCTATTATGTTGTTTCATGTATTAATTGAGGTGACCAACTTAAGCCAATACATACTTTCTCCTCCAAGAGAAGCAAATAGAATTTACTTGGCTAGGACCATACCTGCCCATGAAAATTGTGTGGAACATTCCACCTAATGCATGTTCCCAATTAATCTATAACCAGTGTACAACAACCTAGTTTACAAAGATTTGGGCAGTGGACACCCAGGAAGACACTTCTGATTTAATATGGGGATGGAGGGGCTGCCACTTTCAGAAGTCTTGCCAATGGGTGGGTTTTTTCAGTAGTCAAAGGCTGCCTGGAGATTGTTCCTGGACTACAATGGCATCATTCAACATTGACAACATTCATTATAACATGCTTGAGTCTCCCTCCTACCAGATTTTATCTCTTAAAACATTCAATTCTAAAATGGATCATGGGAGAGATCAGATTTAAGTGCCAAAACCAGAAGTTAACGAAATAATATTGTTCTGAATGAAACAACAAATTATGTCAATAAATTTTGTAAACATTTTACCCTTTCTTGAGGTTTCATTTCTGAGATACAAGTTCTATGCAAATTTCAAGAAGAGAATGAATCTGCTGAATATTTTTACACCTTCCCACATGCTCTCGAAGAACATTACAACTTCGCTGGAAAGTTCCATTATGAAGACATACAGTATAAAATTTCTTGTGCTAGAAAAGACCAGTACATCTCCTTACAGAAAGTTTTCAACTGCATGCTGAAAAAAAAAAATTGGTTACAGCACATATTTGAGGCAGAAGAATGAATAAGCTACTGAAATCCAAGTAAATGCACGGACAAAACCTAAACAAGCATGGATGTGGGCACTCGGTGACCCTCCAAGTGGTCCAGTAGAAATCCCCTGTTGTGGTTTGGAAGCAAAACAAGTGAGAGGCTCCAAGTCAGAAATATAATTTAATAAGAAGAAAGGTAAAAAGGTAAAAATAAAATAAAATAAATGCACTAACACAAAGGACCACTGACAGAGTCAGAATACAACCTGAGCAGGATGGTGGAAGCAGTCCAGGTGAGGTGCTCTTCCTGAAGCAGTGATCCTGTAGAAAGGTCTGGTAGCTCTGCTCCTATGGGAATCCAGTGGGTAAGGGCTGCTCGCACTGTCTCAAATCCCAGCTTATATCCAGGTGAGAATGCTTGGCTCCTCCCCCTGGGCAGAGCATCTCACAATGGGATGAGGAGTGTGAAGTGGGTCCTTGATGGCCCATTAAACAGAGATAACTCCTGGAGGGAGTTACCTGTGAGTCATGGGCAAGGTGTTGATGGGCCATTAGCAGAAGACACCCCAAAGGCAGGGGCTTGGGAACAGTAGAGCACTGCCCCACTTGATTTCAACAGTTCATGAAGATGGTGATAGAATAAATACTTTGTGTACATCCTACACTGCAACCCAGGACATCCCCCGTGTGCCCAGTGCAGACATGTGAGGAAAGGCTGGCTAAGACTACTGTGAGTGGCAACATCACAGAGGCTGGAGTAGAGTGCTGCTCTGTGGGTCACCATTAAAGGAGCAGGGAGTGCCACCTGCAGATCCCAGGCTGCTGGCATTGATGTTATTGCCAACGAAACACTGAAGCCTCTCTACATCAGCAAAGCCATATAAAAATTGTCTCTAGAGTTCCATGAGCAACTATTGGGAATCAAAATATTCTGAAAGTTTAAATAAAAATAAGGGAGAACTGAATAAATATTTTCATTTCCCTTACATAATAGGATTACAAACCTGGGAGGTGATGTTTTTAATTCTGTAAAATTATTAAATCTGTGCAGCCCTATTCTTCTCTTTCATAAATTGTGATTAAATACACTTGAAATCTGGATTCTTCCTTATTCCTCTGAAGTGGACAGTTGTATCTGTGACTAGAAAGGAATGTCAGACAGAAGGATGTGATGAGGTCCGAAATTTAAATTTCACATGGTAGAAATACACACAGGTTTGTTGCTTTTTAAGAGAGTCTATAAATTTCTGCTAAAGAAATCAGTCTTAGAGCTTTTAAGTGTTCCTGCAGATTCTTCTGGAAGTCCAAAGAAAAGTATTTAGAAGGTGAACATAGTGAATGTCACAACTGGGCAAGGAAAGATGAAAAGTGACAGACACTCCATATTGCTATGGCTGCATACTTAAAGCATTCACAAAAGTAAAGTTTTCTACATAAATTATACTAAACCCACCATGTTTTAGCTAGTTTATAATTAAAATGTGTTTCCACACTTCTGGAAAACAGTATAGGAAGAGCCTGCAGGAAGAAAGATATCTGCATATAAAGTAATTGTAGCTACATATGCATGTCTTTTATCTTGACAGATTCTAAATGGCTTTTCAAAAAAAAAAAAAAAGAAAAAAAAAAAGAAAATGTTCAATATTAATTGCCAAATAAGTTTGAATTTAAAATTAGATAAGCTAAATCCAATTTATTATAATGGAGTTTATTCAGGATATGCTACCTCTTGTAAAGAAAAGTCTTTGTTGATAATTATAATTGGTCTAGTTCTGAAATGTATACAATACATGAAAAATACACCACATCCAGATCCAAGGAACACTGGTTTCTAAAAACTAAATAGGATGAATTCTCTTTTCAAATTCCCACTGAGAGAGGAAGGATTCTTCATGTCCTGTTCTTTCTAGATACATTTTGCTTGATCAGTGTCTCTTTGCTCCTTATTGCTATTGGTTTCCATGCAGTCCTGTATGCCACATTTTCACAAGCACTTTCTTTTATAAAATGCTTTGTCTTCCTGCCTCAATTTTAGAAATACTTTCCCTTTTCTCATAGCATATTCAGTATTGTTTTTGGGTAACCACCTTTAAAAATCTGCAATGGCAAAACTTCCTATTCACAGGGTGCATTTCTGCACAAGTTCAGCCTATCCCTGGTATTTTACTTCACATGAAATTTGGAAACAATTACTTAACATGCTTTTTTTGCCCAAACTGCCTGCACAGTGCAAATTTGTTTCCAGTTTGTCTTCTAGAGTCATCCTGGCCTCCTCTGATCTTTTTCCCATAAGCTCTGTCCCCTGCCTCACCTTCTCTGTGTCATGGCCAAGCTGCCATTTAACACAGGTTTTTCCAAACCATATTGTGGACTATCGGAAAATCAAGCTCCAAATGATTTGGCAGAAAAGGCTGTGACACCTTTTCAGACCTTAGTGTCATCTCTTATGCCATGTATTCCACTTGAACTGAGAAAAGGGGCTGAATGATTACACGTCAACAAGAGCAGTTAATTAAATATTTACTTGTAAGACAGCTTGCACGCAATACAGTACACCTCTATGAAGATCTGCCTGATTTCCCATACCTGTGAAGTGTATTCTTATCTCAGTGTACAGTGGAAATATACATAAAATCCCCACACAGCAAGAAAATATTACATCCAAAACTACGCATCCAAAAATAGTGGACTTTTCTGATGTTTCTGACAGATTACACACTTATTTTATTATATCTTCAAAGACAACATTTGCATGCATTTTCATTTGAAATGTTACAATTCAAAACAACTATTAGTCAAAAGACCTTCACTGTGTTGCTCTCTTGTATTGTTTGAAATCAGCATTCAATTCACAGGGTAGTATGTAATCATAATAGAATGTGATACAAAACCAGTGCAGACGTAAATATTTATGATGGTTTTGAAGGTTAGTAAGATCTTCAGACACTCAGACAAGAATCCAAACTGTGTACCCTCAACTGAAAATCTTCAATAAAATATTAAACCTTCTATCTCTGCCTCTGAAAATAGCAGCAGCATCAAAATAAATTTTAGATAGAAATCTTGGCAGAATATTATTCTAATAAAGCTGGGATTAAATACACAGAGTGTAAATTATATTCACTAAGGCTCCTTTGAGTTCATGGTCATGGTCACATAGGCATTCTGTTCCCCAGCACAAAAAAAAAAAAAAAAAAAATAGAACTTCCACCAGTGCTTTACTTGCCAAAAATATAAAAGGTTAATTTTAGTTTTTGAAGAAAAAGTTCTTACAGCTCTCTTTTCAACAACACAAGGGCTGTTTAAGAAAATAGAAATCCAGGAAAATAGTTTCCACAATGGAACCACCATTATGCCCTGTTCTGGATAAACAGGGCTTTTGTGGGAAACGCCATCTTTATAGCTTCATTTGCCCCAAGGTGATCGTTCACCTGGCAAAACCGTCTCTGTATAAATAGGATCTCAGATTCCATGTTGTATGAAGCCAGTGGCTGTGCCATATTTTTGATTGTCCATTGACTTCCTTATCTGATGTGTTGGAGTGTTCCAAGTTCCAAGTTCAAATTGCAAGTTAAGGTTAGAGCTTTCAGTTTGTAAGGTGGTAAAACAGCAACTCAGAAAATCCAAGTCAATGAACACTGTAAACTGTGAAGTAGTGGGTATGTAAAATAGAAAGTCAATATTTCTTTAAATTATAGCTAGCTTCATACATACCAATAATTTTTAAGCTTTCATAATACCAGGCAATTTACAAATACTCATTCAAATTTTACTATTTGTGGTTTGCATCTAAGTACATTATTCAGATTAGATGCTATAATGTACAATTTTAGAGTTGCCTCTGAAGCACTTTATGATCTTGCAGTCTGAACAGTTTATTGGTTTATGTTTCTTAACATCTTGTTTTCATCATATTCAGATGACAATGTCCCATTCCTTACCCAGTCATTGGCTGAGATGAGGAGAGGAGTGAAAATGAAGAGGCTATGAAAGAATCATCATATATGGAGTTTGCTAAAGTCATGGCACTCGTTTATAGCAAGCATGAAATGATGGAGTTGAAGGTCTCAAGGGGAGTGAATTAGGCTGGAGCAGAGCACTGACCCTGGACTTCAGGCAAACAGATTTTAGATTGATCAGGGAGCTGTTGAGTGTCACCTCATGGGAAGCAGATCAGAGGAGAGGAGTTGCTCAGGAAAGCTGGTAATTCCTTAAGGACAGACTACATCTGAGAGCAAAAATGATCCATTCCAATACTCAGGAAACCAAATAGACATGTCAGCAAACTGGTGTGGCTCAGCTGGGAGTTCGTGGTGGAAAACCATGAGGGAAGGGGAAGCAAATTACGAAGGAGGACTTTTGAAACATTTCCCAGTCATACAGAAGTGCTGTCCACAAAGCTAATGCTCTGCTGGAGGTGATGTTCACAGAGGAGAGAAAGAGGAACCAGAAGAGCTACTGATTTTAGCAGGAAAAGGCCAGGTAGGTGGGGCTGTGGCTGAACAGCATGTTTGATTTAGTGACAGTGAACACAGATCAGGCTGAGAAAGTTAATGCTTTCTCTGCCTCAGCCATCATCACAAGGTCTCACAGGCCTCTGCTTCTAAAAGGATCCCAAGGAAAAGGATACAAACTGGCTGTGGCTGAGTAAAGGGTTCCTTGAGAGAAATTATAGAATGGCTGTGGCTGGAAGATAATGCTGAAGATGGTCCAGCCCAACATCCCTACTTAAAGCAGTCACCTACGCCGCATTGCTCAGAGCTATGTCCAGTCAAGTTTTCAGTATCTCCAAGAATAGATATTTCGCAACAGGTCTGGACAACCTGTTCCAGTGTTTGATGAACCTCAACTCCTGCTCACCAAAAAAAAAAAAAAAAAAGAGTGGGATTTTATTTATGTTTAAAGGACATTTCCTGCATTTCAGTTTGTGCCTGTTGTTTCTTATGCTATCACCAAACACCACCGAGAAAAGCCTGGCTCCATCTCCTTTACTTCCTCCCATCAGATATTTATACACATTAGTAAAACCACAGAATGGGTACATCTCTGTGAGCATGTATCGCCACGCGCCTCTGCCTCC
>VWZU01010324.1:248517-268291 GCA_013397095.1 Sterrhoptilus dennistouni
GTGATCCCAAGCGGCGCAGAAGGAAACACAGGAGCCAGGGATGGTCTTCCAGAGGCGTCTTTACTTCATCTCCGCCGACGGGCCAAAGACCCCGAAGGGCTCAGCTGTCAGGGTTTTATGCACCTACCAAAGGGGGTGTGGTTTTACCAACAACCAATGGGGTTACAAACTGAGGAAATGGACCAATCAGGGAGAACATTAATAAACAAATTAGGGGATCGAAACTTGACCAATCAGGGGAAGGATACAGAACTGACCAACCAGGGAACAGAACGGGTAGCCAATCCATAGCTGGGGGTGCTCATGCACTATCTGCTCTCCAAGGGAGTGCAGGGTTCATGACCCTTTCAATGACCTCTTCAGAGGCAGGGGCCTCCCCAAGCATGAAGGTGAAGGTGATCAGAAATAGACAGAAGTGATTTATCAAGTGCAAATCATGCCTGACCAAACTGTTTGCCTCCTGCAGTAAAACAGAGAACCTCATCGCCTTTCATAATAAAATGAGTGGATTTGTGGACAAGGAAAGAGCACTAGACACAACTTAGCTTGACTTCGGCGATATTTTCTACACTATTTTCCACAATATTCTTGTATCCATATAAAGAAGCCTTGATCTCTGGGTAAAGAAGAATGAATGGGCAAGAAAATGAATAGAGACACAGTTGAATGGTCATAGGGCAGTAGTTATAAACCCTACCTGGAGGCCAGAAACAAGGGGAGTCTGTCCTGGGACCTGCCTTGTTTAACACTCCTCTCAATGAACTGGAGGAGCTTACAGACTCCTTGTTCAACGTGTTTGCTCTTGACTCTAAACAGGGGAGTGGGGGCAGCTCCTATACTTAATCACAGGGCTGCCATCCAGAGCAATTCAGAATAACTGGGGGAATGGTGTTATAAATGGAATGGGGTTATAAAATGCAACAAGAACAAAAGCAAAATTCTGTATCTGGAGCAGATGAACCCCTCCAAGTGACAGGCTGGTTATCAACTGTTTGGGAAGCAGGTCTGTGAGAAAGGCCCTAGGCTTCTTGGGGGCAGTAAACTGGGCATTGGCCAGAAGTGTGCCCCAGAAGCAGAAACAGCCAGTGGCATCCTGGACTGCATGAGCAGGAACAGAGCTAGTGATTATTTCCTCTGCTCAACACTCACTGCAGCATACCTGCATAATACATCCACCTGTCAGCCCACAGTACAAGGAAGGCATCAGGGAATTGGAGACTGTTCAGCAGAAACCACTACTGGGGTGGGAGCTGGAGCATTTGTGCTGTGGGGAGAAATTGGGTGAGCTGGATATGCTCACCTTGGAGCAGAGATAACTTTGGAAGTATCTAGCAGCAGATGCAGTGCCTGCAAAGAGTTCACACAGAGGACAGAATTGGACTCATCATATTGGCAGAACGTTAAGAGGCAACTGACATGAATGGAAACTAGAGAGGGTCACAGCAGATGTAAGGAGAGTTGTTTTCCCATGAACACAGTCAGGCAGTGGCATGGTGTGCCCAAGGAGGTTGTGCAGTTTCTGTCCTTGGAGGTTTCCAATCCCTGAATAGATGAAGACATGAGCAGTCTGGTCTGACCTTAGAGCTGCTCCTGCTGTGAGCTGAAGGTGGAACCAAAGATTGCCTGAGGTCCCTCACAGTCTGAACGATCCCCTGTTCCTCTGATTTGTGGTAAAAAAAAATTTTCTTAACATTTGGCAGAATTGGTCAAATGCAATTATGGGAATAATTGCTTCATGACTTCATCTGTGGCTTTCAGATATTTTTCCTGTGCGAGTCATTAGCGTTTCTGACTTGTTTTTTTTTTGTTTTACAGTCATCCAGAGATCAAAGCAAACTCAGAAACTCACTACAGAATGCATAAATAATAACTTTCTAGGCTGTGATAACTCATTGTGTGGCAAAGACACTTTTAAGAGAGTACACTATTTGATTCTGTTCCTTACTTTGCTGAACATGTTCACTAGATCCTGAGCATGGAAGCTTTGAAAACATAATTTAGAGTTCTACTTATTTCATTAGGGTGCCATGCATTTGCATTAATTTGGTTTGAATTGATTCCTGGCAGACTGATATATCACAGTTGCCATTTATATTAAAGGTGGCAGTCTGTCTTCTCCTTTGCACGTGACTTTATTGCTCAGTATGACAGAATTTGACTAGTCACTGAAAGTAAGGACAATTAGCTCACAGTGAAATAAATAAAATCACATATAAATAATATCAATGGAAAAAAAACCCCCGTATTTTAAACAGCAAAACTTCAATCAGCCTTAGGAAAATATGTATGGGCCAAGTCACAGGTGGAATGTGAACAAAGTCCTGCTAAAGCCTTGCTTTTTATACACCAACACAGTAATGTTTTGTTCATTGTTGCCTTGCAAAGATGAAACAGATGAAAATAGTACATTTATGTAACACCATGTCTTCTGAACATTGTCATCTTGTTCTCCAAAATTCTAAGCTTTAATACTGACACGCACATGCAGATTGTGGGCACAGTGATTCATCCGTGCAAGAATGAAGAATGAATCATCCCAAAATGATCATGGAGGAGGTGGATATGGTGGTACAGGAGGGCACACCAGAGGCAGCATTCTGCACCATCTGAAAAACATGTGCAGGAATGATTGAAGTGCTCTCAGATGAAGTGTCTCTTGGAGTATTAAAATTAGAGTGGTGGGATTTGTCTATAAATCTACCATATAAAAAAAGTGTATTCTACAAATAAAACCAAATTTTCAGTCCAGAAAAGGCATCTGGCATTGTTTTTACATTTCTATTTTCTCAACTGATTTTGGTTTTAAATAAGAGTGTAAGTGTGGGAGTGTCACCTGTGGTCTCAGTTGTCTTACCTTGCAACATACAGCATGAATGTTGTCACCTAGCTGCCCTCTGTTATAACTAATAATGACCTCATAGCATCATATAACCCAAAGAAGCAATCATTTTCAGCTGTAAATTTCTCTTCCTTACATCTGTCAAGTCCTAGAAAGGAATAGTAATTAGAATCTGGTCTCATGACTTGCTGTTAGTATGGGTTCATTTAACCCAATTGCCTATATTACTGTATGTCTATTTCTTATTTCCACTTTATCTCTCTGTATAAGTGCCTTATAACTGACAGATGTAGTAAATGGTAGTGCATTGATTCCTCATATGTAAGTGTATTTCCCATTACCATCACTTTCAATGATTCAGGTCAACTTTTGTGACATACAGTTAAGATACAGATAAAGAAATAATACACAGTAAAAACGTTGTATTTTGAATCAAAACCATTAATGTTTCTTTTGTGAGTTTTTTTTTTAATTAAGTAGATTAAAATACTCTCTTTTATTCTTTTTCCTGTGACTCCCCAAGTTACTTGCATGAAATTCCTCTAATATATTCCACTCTTGAGGAGCTCAAAAATATTACTTGCTGTAATAATAAAAGAAAACAAAATCTGGTTAATTCTAGTTATAGTAACAAGTCTTTCCCTAGAGTAATGTTTTGATGCTTCCAGAAAGAATTCTTATTATTTTTTATGACAGTCACTCATTAAATAAAATGCCAGTATTGGACAGCCAGGAATTTACACTCCTTGTGGAAACATCTATGTCCATTATGGATCCTGCCAATTGCTCTGGAGTGAGATGTGAAAGAGACAGTGTTTCAGGAAGTGTAATGTCTTGCATTAAATGAAGCCTTGCCCATGTTATTTGGGCAGCAGGGAACCCTGAACACGGAAAAGTTCAGTCCACTTTTAATGTGTGACCATAGTCCTCACAAGTAAGAACAATTAAAGAGTATCCGTAATAGCATTTCATACAAGGGCCTGAGGCAGCAACTGAAGACTTTACATAAATTTTCTCACTGAAAGCATGAAGCAATTGATAAATTAATGGATAAACTTCTTTGTTTTGGTGGAATTATTTTGATTATTTTTATTTTTTTACAAGCCTTAAACTGTAACTGTAACTAAAGCTCCATCTTAAACTGTTTTGGCTCTGTTCATAGCCTCCGTGGCCAGGTGTTTTCCCTCCTCTAATCTTTCAGAAGTGCACTACAGCAAAGAATATAGCAAGTCAAATGATTTTCCAACAAATTTTTTTCAGAAAATATTGCTTTATGTATATAGAAATATTTTAAACTTCTCGAAGAGGATTGGAAAGTGAGAAAGATATCCCAGTGTAGCTAAAAAGGCTAAGGCAGTGTCAAGAGATGTCTAAGTCAAAGTCCCTACTCCAATCCTAATTTGCCATCAGGACTTAAATTTCACCATCCACTGTATTAGACAAGAACATTCAAGATTTCTAAAATTAAGATGTCTTCTGGTGTCTCTCCTTGTACAGGTTCAGTTTAATTTGACCACAGAAACAAGCAGAAACACAGAAATAAGATTTTCAGAGAAATAGCTGAATTTTCTGGCAGAAGTAGCATTGAATAGTGAGACTATCTGAAAGAGTCCATACAGCCCAGCCTGAGAGCATCTTCACAGGGCTTGGCCTAGGCTTGGTTGCTGCTTCTCTGCCTCATCCTGTCCCACTTATGACAGTCATGGTTCTAATGGGATATCCTACAGATACCTCAAGCAGATGAGTAAAGAAAATAAAGATTTAAAATATTTTAAAAATATTTAATCAGTCTCTCATCTGGTTGTTCATGGTTTTAAAGTTTTATTTCTTGCCTCCGTGGTGAGATACAAGACATAAAGAATCAGTAATATAGGAAAAGCAGCAAAAAAATTTACCTTTTAACAATAAATGTAAAAGCACAGAGGTTATCCTTATAAGAGTACTTAGAAGGAAACAGTTTGTTTATTTTAATCTTGCCCTTTGTTCTCTCTATTAAAGGGCAACCTCAGCTGGTGTAGAGAGAAGGGCATGGGGGAATCAAAGGAAATGAAATGCTCATCTGAGTAATGCATGAACTTTGTCTTTCAGAATTAGTAAGACATTTTTATCTAATCTCACAGATACTTTAAAGAGCTTAAAAAAACATTGCTTATATACTTAGAGCTTTAAAGAAGATTGCATTAGTTAGAAACCCCATACATTATTTAGTCAGTGAATGCTATTTATAAGGCTACAGCTATCATCACATTTATAGAGCTTTCCAGCCATGAATATGTGATATACTATCTCTCTGCCCAAGTACAATGGCTAGATAAATGAGGCCCAAACCAATGAAAACAAAGTGCCACCACGGAAGTTTGGTACTTTGAAATGAGTGGCAAATTGCCTGTTCACTCGATTTCACTGGGACAAGGATTTAAACTAGAAATATCACCACCGAGTAAAGTATCCATCAAGTACCAATTGAAAATGCACATTAATCATTTCCATTTGTGAGAGCAATAGTTTCTGATCCATTCATTTGGACATTTCTACAACATATTAAAATGAGTAACATGCAATATTTCAGAAAAGCAGTAAAACAGAACCAATGAGCTTAGCCTGAGTCTGATAATTTTAAGGACAACTTATTCATCCTACTCCTTGCTACATAATAACAGCATGGCTAGACAGTCATTCCTTCTCTCTTTCCCCATCTGCATGGCTGCTGTATTTACCCTATGAAGGGCCAGACTGTTGAATACACACAGATTACGTTAAATAGTGAGAAAATTGTTCCAGTGATTATCCGGCTTCTCAGATGTCACAATTATTCCAAAGATTCAACAGCTGCTCAATGTTTACCAGTTACAGCTACAGACTGGTCAGTAGAAAGAAAGACTGTATTTGATTTTTCTTATTTTTTTGAATTGTGGTACATTGCACTCAAGCAAAAAGCCAATCAGAAGACTTAGCTAAAGTACTGAAGGAAAGAATTGAAAAAAAATCTTATTCTCTAACTTGACATTCAAATCGAGTTAATAGAGGACTCAGCAATTGGGTTTGAAGCAAACCTAATTTCCAGAGATGCCCTGACTTTCTTAGTTGTTGAGTCAAAAATCAATTAGTGGAAACAGGGCTGATCCAGGGAAACACAGCTGTCAGTGTTATGTTGCTGTCTGCTACTTTATTTCTCCCTGCTTGCATTGGTTTCAAGTTACTTTGTGCATTTTATGACCATCGTCTAGATATATTTATATTTTTCAAATTTTTTTTTTTACTTAAGTTTGGGCATCTCTAGGTTTTGGATCAGTCAGCTTAATTTTCCCACATGTCAACGTGTCAGGAAGAGGCAGGAGTTTTTACTGTGACCAGACAAATTAAACACAGCCATATTTGCTCTGAGCAAGGTATATATTAGTTATGAGTCCCTTTTTTTAAAAAGAGTGGGTAGGTTGTTTCAAGGGAGGGAAATTCCCTGGAAAGGGGCAGCTGAGATTTCAGCGTGGCATATGTTTTAGGTACAGTTATTTCTGTACCGAGATTTTCAAGAAAGTTAAACAAAGTGTATTTCCATGCTACACCCGAAAACCAAAAGGAGGACATATGCATACTGAAACTCAGTAATTCCTTCAGGCTTTCCCAGGTGGAGAGCACTGCATTAGCCAATGCCACTCTACTTGGTATAATTTAGGGAGCTCCAGCCTGCCTCCTTTCTGCCGCATTTCCTCACCTTCCCATGGATCACAGCAGATTTAGCTGCTGCATGGGGGTTTGTGTTTTTGTGCCATTTTATTCTCTGCGAGCCTCAGCCTCAGATATGAGACCATATGAAGGGAGGGTGGCGTCACTTGGTTATATTTCAGGGATTAGCAGGTTGCTCTGCTCTGTTGTATGGAGTAGGTAGGATGGGGTGGGTGTGGGACCTTGCACTGTCTTTTAAACCAATCCTACAGCAGAGGTTCAATGTGATGCACTTCCTTGCCTTTCTGTCAGCCTTCCAAAGCTTATATACCATTTTGTTTTCATATTTTGTTGTCTAAATATGAGAGATGTCCAGTCTTCCACTACAGCTATCCAACTGTACCTAATACAGGTGATGGACTCTATGGAACCAATGTAGACAAGTGAGATAATCTGTGATCCAATAATTTAAGCCTAAAATTCACTTCTAAAATATGGTCAGACAAATCCTACCCCACAACTCTTCCAGTTTGTTGCTAAGGTTGCATATTTATAGCTTGTTACTTTTATATCTAATTTAGGAGCTTCATTTCAAACATTTTCTCAGAACAGAAATTCCTCATAGGCAAAGGCTATATGGGAAGTATATATAGGGCAGCTAGTTCTTTCTCATGTTTTTAGCCAAGAGACAGTTTGTTCAGATATGATTTGGTAGGCTAGTTCCTTTGTAAGCTCGCTTTCATATATCTTGAACCAGTGGAAAATATATTACTATATCATATTTTAATTAGCACAAATAATTGTTCATTTAATTGGCAATCTCATCAGTAAAGAGCCTTTAATAAGATGATGTAGGCAGTTCCAAGTTTGCGTGCTCTTCCACAGTAAAAGTCTCAAGGGCTATTTTCAATTAAATATTCTGTTAACTATCATGAGGCTTTTTGAATCAACTGATGTCACTTTTCTGTTCCAAGGTCAGATGCAGTCTGTGCTCTTCCCCACCATTTCAGCTCCCTGTAAAAGGTATAACAGGGAAGTAAAAGACTCAATCAAATAAGTTTAATAGATTTTGAAATTAAAGGGAACATTGTTATTTTTAATAGCCTGACTTCCTAAATAACACAGGCTAAAGAAACTCTCCCACCAATCCCTGCATTCAGGATATAATATTTGTTTAAATTTTAGCACATTCATAGGACAGTTATCCAGTCTCAATGTAAAAACTTCTAGAGAGGTAAGATCTAGGATATCCCTAGAGATGCTCTATTTAGTATATTACCCTGAAAGGTTAAACCATGTGTCAGACAGATTTCATCAGGTTTTCATACCACTTTCCATGATGAGCAGAGATATAGAGTCACTTCCCACAGTGTTGTTACTTGTAGATCACCAGCAGATCACCACTTAATCCCTTTCTGAGCATATTACTTGTGTTCACCATCCTATTTTCCATACTATAAAAATGCTTTTAATATAGACATAATTAATTTAGCTCTTCTCTGAGATTTTTAAATTTTTTTTTTATTTTTTAAATTTTCTTATTCTGGACATCAAAATGGGATCTAGATAATGTATGCAGAAGTGAAATTTTCTATCTACTTCTTAATACTGTACAACTTGTATTTCAAATATTACGCTTTCTTTCCTAATTATAACAATACACTGATAGTTTCCCCTTGGATACCTATCAGTAAAACTAAGATATTACTACTGTCATCAAATTCCCCTGTCAACAGTTATTATTCTTAGACATATGGAGCTCTACTTACTTCTGTTAATTAATACCTTTTTTCAGGGGAGATCACCTCATCAATTGATTCAGACCACTATGTAAAACAGACATGCATTAAAAATTTTTACCAGTCTAGAAAGTCTAGACAAACTGTCACTGACTACATTGATTTTTCTCCCATAAATTTGTTAGAAACATTGAGCTACAATTAAGGAAAACTCAGATCTCTCTGTCAAAATTTTATCTGAGCTATGATGATGCATTGGCAAACTGCTTTAATTTTTGCATTTAGCTAGTCTTCATCCAGTTTTAATGATCTACTCTGATTTAGAGGAATTCTTTTTTTTAACAACTGTGATATTAAAGTAAAATGTCTTGTCAATATCTGCTATAATTGCCGAGGGGTGTTTTGGCATCCAAATTTTTTATATCATGGTTGTCTGGCAGAGTTAAATAAAAGCTACATCAACCCTTTTTGATTATCATTAGTTATTTCAGCATCCTTTCATTTTTATATGAATGACTTCTATATTAGACAATCAACTGGACTCACTGGAGCTTTGAATGCTCTATCTTTTAATGATTGGGCACCAGATTTCTAAAAAGTGTAAGAATGACTGATTTTGAACATAAGAAAAATCAACTGAATATGCACTGCAAATAGCAAGAAAGCCGTCAATAGTTTCATTATATCTGGGGAATAAAGGACTGCTTCAGAAAATGAATACATTAGAAAAAATTTTGCTTTTTGCCTAAAATTTTGAAAGAGGAAAAACAAGTGCTTTTCCACATATGGCTTTAACAGCATTAGGCAAATATGTGACCAATTGATTTATTACAAGTATTCACCACTTTCACAAAAAACCTCATTGCTTTAACCTATTTTCAGACAAAATTACGAGTCACATTAATACTAAGACCAGTTTTCCTGTATGCTTGCATAACATCAGTGCCAATGTGAGTAAAAAGTTATCCATTCTTTATCCATAATTTGTAAGGCCATTTTTTTCTCTCTATTTTTCTTTGTGAAAACTGGTCAATTACAAAAGCTGATGACCACTTTTAGTCACTGGCCATGTTAGCACCTTTGTTGGTTTGGTTGGAGACTTGTAACTGCTGCAGTTTCTCAAAAGGCAATAGATTTCATCAGTTGCCTGTGTTGCAAAGTGTGTGTCTAGATTTGTATTTTGGAGAGTGCAATACCATCTCAGTTCTTACGATAGCAGCACTTTTCTTCAAACTAATAATGGGAGAATTCCTTCACCTCAAGTGATAGAGGATTATGATACTTTTTTTTTTCTGTTTTTATTTATGAGTTTTAGCTGCATTTAAGAGTGAAGAAATCCTGTAGGTCACTAAAGATTAAAACAACAAACTACCACCTGAATCTTCAGTCTCTTTTTTTTTCTTCTTTTTTTCAGGAAACAGAGTTACTTGTGAAAAATATAGACCATTAAGGCAAAAAAGCAATTTCCTTCATCTTTGCAGTGATTCCTGGTTATTTTCATACAAAGTGAGAAAGTAGGTCCATTTTTACTTATAAAATGTCACATTTTTGCAATATAAATTTTAGCTTAAGAAAAAGTTTCCCTTTCATTTTGCATTTTTTTAACCAAAACCTTCCTCATAGTTTTACTAAAATGTTAATTAAGAGTACAGCATATGTGTCATTTGAGGTTGTTTTAAACAGGTTCAAATATGGAATACAAAACCTCCGCTTTTACTATTACTTCAAATACCAAAAATAATCTGACATTCAGGGCTGTCTATATTCACAGCTTTCAATTTCAAAGTGATCCTTCTTTTGGCACTCACCCTTACTTAATTATTTCTTACTTGAGGAGGATGATTCTTTCTCCAGCTGAGGCAGCAGCTGCATCATATTGATGTAATCCAAAAAAAGGGGAAAAAAATTAGTTATTTTTGCTTGGACAGATGACTTGAGGAGTCTCTATATAGAGAATATCACATAAAGTAACGATGTTGTCTCTTTGAGGCAAACCCATCTGCCACTGCAATTACTAAGTTTCTTTCACACACTGAGTTTTCTTTTGATTTTGTGCATTATACACTTGTGTTCCACTAATCATTCTTACTAAAAGCAGAAAAAAAAATCACAAAAACCCACAAAACAAATCCAAAATTCCATGTCCTACAGGTAAGGTATTTCATACTATCCAGTTTTCCCAGAACAGTAGTATGATTTTTTTCATGGGAGATGGTATATTGTGACTTAGAGGTTGGCGATTTAGTATGAATTTTTGACCACAAAATATATTATTGACACCAGGAAGTTGTTTGGTAAATTACTCCATGTTTGGTTCTGGGCTTGTTTTGTTTTTTTTCTCCCCTAATATTTCTTTGTGACCCATTAGCTGTCAAGTCGGATGTCCTGTTTCCAGTGGTGACAAAAAAACAGATGTAGCTGAAAATCACAAAGCTCTTTAGGAGATCCCGATCATCATGGTGATTGTCACTTAATTTCAAGGGCCCTGAAGACCTAAACCTTGTATTCTCCTTCACATAAAATAGTTTAACAGTAAGTAGTCATGCAATCTAAGTGAATATCAAGTATGATTTTGAATCCCAGATTCACTGTCGTTATCTTTGCCTTCAGAAGAGGCCAGGTTCTAGATATCTACATTTTTAGCTACTGCCCTGAAAGCTAATGGAAACAAATAGTTTAACTTTCCAGCAGTACCAAATTTCCTTATCTGCAACTTTAAATTCTTGGTTATCAAGCCAATTCACTGACTCTTTTCCAAACTCTTGAGTTTCGTTAAGGAAAACAATCTGTTTTATATCTCTGGCTATTTATAATAATTTCAGTCATCTTAATTTATAATAGCTTGCAGTAATTTAGGCTGCTGCCAATTATGTTCACTAGAGATATTTTAGCTAGAGTAACCTCATATGACTTGCTGTTAAATCATATCAATTTACTTTTTACCTTCCAGTTCTCTTTTTTTTTTTTATTTTGTCACAAGAATGGAGGTCTTAATGAGGTATTTTTGTTAGGTTTATTTTCTGTATGCAAAGATTTTTTTTAACTTTATATTCTATCTTAATTAATTCTTTAAGCTGCTCTACATTAAATACCTATGCAGTCATTTATATTGCACATTTCTTGAATAATTGTTTGCTCTGTTTCTGAGTTAGATTAAGCTATGTCATGTGATCTTAAAAAGAACAAAATGCACATACAATTTGCTACTGAAGACAAATTAGTGTCTTGTAAATATATTACATTTTAAATTTACTATGTTAACTCACAATGCAACAACAATGGTCTGCTCCCTTCATCTCCACTGTGTGGGAATTTGTGACTTTTCAGGAGCAAATGGAAATGGATGCTCTAGAGGGTCATAATGCACAACCACAAAGACTGGCAAAGTTAGAGCAAAGTAAAGAGGCAAATATTTCTGTTATTCCTTTAGCATACTTGCTAGTGGCTTACACAGTCTGAAGCATTTTTTAATGCATCACACTTTGTCCCTCCTATTTGTTTCAGCATTTTGTCTTAATTGTGAATATACCCCGATTTCCTTCCTTTCTTGTATGTTATTTCTCAGACTATATCTGTTTTAAGGTCACCAGGAATAATTAAATAATCCTGTTTTCTCTTTCTCTGGTACTTCTTCCTAGCCCAGTCTTCCAAAAAACATTTTATGATTAGAAAAGGACCTTTTCTTTCCTATCTTCACAGCAAAAAACACCGTGACTTATTTTATAAGTGGAGTTCCTGCAGTGTTTAAGAAGAACCGTCTGCAAATACAACATGTGCTTTTGCATCTCTCAATGTGTGCGAAAACACCCCATTTCTTGGATTTTTCACAACTTTCGTTATGGACTTCTTCCTTTACGATGACTGCATAGCTTAGCGGCCCCTGCACATACCGTGCTCCTGCCTACACTGAGCAGCTGAGCCTTTATGTTTGGAATCATGAAAGGCTTCCCACATCCTTTGGATCTTCATCATGGTACTAGATTGCACCTAATGTGCAGTTCTACTCAGTAGGAAGTATTTTTAGCACCACCACCTAGAGCCAGATTCTGCCACACCATTTGCATTAATTAACTACTTACTCTGCCAGTGGTCCCTAAGGTATTTCAAACTCAGTGTGAGGGTAAAAGAATATAAATTCAATATAAACCAGGTATATCTTCTATTTAGAAACAGTAACTACACATTAGTTGGATGTCTTTGATTAGTGTCCCTTGGGCACACAGAGAAACACATGCACCAGGTTCACAAAGCTCCAGCAGGGAAGGAGGTGTGTCTAATACACAGGTCCATGTAGTGGACCTGACCACTCCTGATCTGAAAGCTTTAACTCTGCCTCTCCTCCCATGCACCACATAACTACAGAAAGTTTGTAGCACAAGAACCCGGGTGCTGCTTCCTTCATGCTCTGTCCAAAATATTGCCAGCAGTTTTCTACCAATTTCTTTACTTGATACCTCCTAAAAGAGCAAAAAATATCTTTGCAGCCACTCACGGAGCCAATGTATGATGTAAAGTCCATTCATGGCATAACACACAAGACGATTATAGGTAAATTACACGGAAGTTAAAAAATTATTTTATGCAGATGAATGTCTTTTCACCTTACTTGATTAATGAGACTACCTGTTCTCTAATTGCAGGAGCTGGCTACTTCTGACAGCCTAGCTACATACTTTATGCCGGCACCTGCAGATTTGTTAGGTCACATCAACTACAAACACTTTAAATCTTGAGTCTCAAACATTTCATGATGTATTTTCATGAATTTCCAGAGACTGTAGAAGAGGCATCATGCTCCCTTGGTGCATTAGCTGGAAAGGGAATCGCATTGCAGTCCAGTTGCAAACCCTTCATTTTTGTGAGAAAAACTTTCAGCCAGCACTTGTTTTCTTGAACAAAAAGAAAGATACAATTAAAATGTTAGATACATCCATGAATGTTCTGTAGCCCAGCACAAGTCATCACAGTTCCTTCCTGTGTAGGATGGAGAAGAACACAAGCATGGAAATAGGGAAGCAGGGAAACTGGGAACAGGGAGAGTGAAAAAAAAAGAGAGAGAGTGCATTTTTCTTCTTCCGTCTAACCCCGTGCCAGAAGACTCATTTCCAAGTGACTGTATGGCTCCATTTTGAATAACATATGTGCTTGCAAGTAGAGTAGGGCTCTGTATAAAGATGGTCCCTTCCCAGAGGAGCCATATGAAAGCAAGAACTTTGGGATGGCTGTTCCTTGGCAGATGGATCTAGTGCTACTTGCTAGAAACCCCCTTTCCTCCTTGATATTACAGAGTATCCATTTTGCATGTGACCCTACAGAACTTGCTGCAGAAAACTTTTCAAGTCCTTCCTGAAAATAAAAAGTAACTTTTCTAGAATGAACTTGCTAATAAAATAAAACACTTGATCTTTGCACTGAGTTGGTGAGTTAAAAATGCTCCAAATTTAAAGAAGAATACAAAGTTGTGGAAATATTATTTTAAAAGAAATCTGTAATCCTGACAGTTAGGGGAAAAGCAGTGCCCACAATATAAACTTAGAACTGATACTGAAGTCTTTATAGAGCTTCCTTTTTTTTTTTTTTCTTTTTTTTTTCTACCTTCCCAGTATGTTCCCTTTTACCTTTAATAGATAAAAACCTTCAGTAAAAACCTTCAGTTCTTTTCATAGAGGCTAAAAGCTTTTTAGTGCTAGTACAGGGGAAAAAAATGAAGAACCCTCCTGACTTTACTTTTTCTTGATCTCAAACACATCCAGGTTCTTCAAGCATTGAAAGGAGAATAAGGTGGGACAGGCAGCATGATGGATGAGGTACAACCAAGTCCAAGATACAAAGGAAGGAGAAGAAAAAAGCAAATACTTCCATCAAATTGCAATTTTAAGTCTGTAATTTATACATTTTTGAAGGGTAGTGCCTCATGAAAAATAGAACATTTTTGCATAGTTTTTCCATCTTTTTAAAAACATCTTATCAGGGAGTTATGAGATAACTTTGAATTTCAAGCAAATGAAACATTTGTCTTTGAAATACATAAACAATCACTCCTGATTTAATAGTGCTAATTGCTGATAAATAATGGTGGTTTTTTAATTATATGCATTTTTCTCAGTGGAAACCAACCACCTTAGAAATCTGCCTAACTTCTCTCGCTACACAGCTTCACCTGAGAAATGGGAATTTTAACCTGTAATCTCAGCAGCTGGATCCTGAGCAGCTATTAATATGCTGGAATATTTTTGCTTCAGCAGGTCTCTTTCATTGTCCTCACCAGCCATTTTTGATTTTCTGGTTAACAGGAATACACAAATTCTTATGCATTACAAACACAAGTGCTTGCTTTTAGTATAGAATAGCAGAGAAGAGCATGATAAAGCATAAAGAAAGGTGGAGGAGACCTTGATGAAACAAATAAATGGCACTGAATTACTGACTGTGACCAGAGCCTCTTTGCTGGTAGAACTTCTCCTGTCAGATCACTCCATCAAGGAATCAAAGTGTGATCATGTGTTCTCCTTGGGTGAATTGTACCATATTTAATGGAAGCTTCAGTGTGCTGAACCACCATATCTCTTTCCAAAAGTCTCAGGAACATTTACAGTGGCCATGAGGGAAACTGCATCTTGTGTAATCTAAAGATGGGAAGTTCCTAAGTTGCTTCAGAATGTCTTTACCAGTGTCAACACATTTTTGCCCATCAGCATGCTAAAACCACGAAACTCCTTTTTAGCTGTTGGCTTCTGGAGAAGAATTCCATGCCCTTATTTTTATTTGTAAAGGTTTTTTTGTAAACATATTTTTCCATTTGTGACCTGATCCAATGAGGACTTAGTTCATGTCGGTGTAGCACTGAGCTTAGAGTTAATTGCTTTTCAACAGGGTCTAAATTCACAGGTAGAGGAATATGCAATCCTGCTCCTGCTCCAGAGGGAGCCCCTGCAACGAAGACAGCTGTCTACATTCCTCTACCAGGGCATTTGCTCAGTTATTCAGGCTTATGTGAAGACAGTGGAGAAAAAGAGCAGTTGCAGGTGTAAGCAGAAGCGGGGAAATCTTAATATTCGCCATCAGATCTGAATTTGTTAGCCAGTTATTTCTGAAGTTTCAGGGACAGTGTTCTCTCTACAGGTTTCTTATAAACTTAACTAGTATTTCCCCCAAGACTTTATGCCCATGAGTGTGAAACACTTATGGTTATTTTGCAAAGTATGAGGCAAGTTTTTCCAGTGGAGATAAAAATCTTGCTGTTGCTACTGCTTTCATAATCATTCAGTGAAGATTTTTGAAACATCTTTCTTTTGCTGCTTTATGACTGCTATTTTGCAGAAGACCTTTTTCTGTACTCTCCTACATATAACAATCCGCTTCTGACCAGAACAAAATAGTTAAGCAAGTTCAAACAACAGTCAAAATTCTCACTTTTTATTTAAATTCCCAACCTTCACTGATGAATTTCTTTTCAATCTATGTATTAAAAAAAAATTAAAAAATTAGTATCATATATGTTTGTGGGTTTTCTGCTAAAAATAATTTGAATAGTACTTGGTCATAATCATAAAGAGGAACTATAACATCTGCCTCTTTGAATCTTGAAATATCTGAGCAAGCAACAGCAACTATCTATTGCTCTACTATTGAATGAGATGAAGTGCAAAAGGAACAGGAAATCTGAACATGGTCTTTATAATTTTACTTCCCACTCTCTCTAAATCAATTGTGATTCTAGTGTTCTTGCTTATTTTCTTAGATTGGCAGCAAAGATTTTCTTTCACAAAGAAGAAGAAAAAACAGTGATTTTGCTTCTAAGATTCATTCATCTTCTAGTATAGCTAGATTTTTCCTGGTTCAGTGCCTGACACAAGACTGTAGTTTAGTCTAAAATGCCATTGCCTGCTCCTGAGTTTTGTGGATATTTTAAATTATATTTCTGAATTTGCTTCTATTATATTTCTTACTTGACATATCTGCTCTGCATAGACTAACAAAAAATGGAGGAGACTCTGCATGGGTTCACCAGACAAAATCTTGGATAAGAGAATCTGCATCAATTCATAAAAGAAAATCTTGGATAGAATCCTCTAGGGAATATTGCCAAAGTCAAAAGAAGACTCACGGAAATGAAATAATTTCTTCTCTCACCATGGAACAGTAATTAAGCATAAATGGATAAAAGCATTAGCTAGAAATGTAAAATTGTCTCATTTTGCATTTTTTTTCAACAATTGGCAACTACAGATAATCCATTCTTGTGGGATTTAATGCATGTTTCTAACAATTGAACTTGTGGGATTTTTTTTCCCCCCCAAATGCTAAAGAGAGGGCATAGTCACATATGAAAAACTTGTTCCCAATTTGTGGTAGTTTTGGCTAGGGTAAGAGTTAATTTTCCTCCTAGTAGCTGATATGGGGCTGTGTTTTGGATTTATCCTGGAAACCATGTTGGGAAGACAGGAAAGTCTTAGTCACTGCTGAGCAGGTCTTTTAGTTACACAGAGCCATGGCCTTTCCAGCCTCTCTCATCACCCCACCATGAGTGGGCTGGGGGTGCACAAGGAGTTGGCAGGGGAAACAGCTGGGATAGCTGACCCCAAGTGACCAAAGGGACATTTCAGACCTTATGGTGTCTGGATACGTTTAGGATAAAAAGCTGAGTAAAGGAAAAGACAGGGGAATGTTTGCAGGGACAGTGTTTGTCTTCCCAAGGCACCATTACGTGTGATGGAGTCCTGCTTTCCCGGGAATGGCTAAACACCTGTCTCACCATGGTGGGAGGAGAATTAAATTAATTCCTTGTTTTGCTTTCCTTATGTGCACAGCTTTTGCTTTAGCTATTAAACTGTCTTTATCTCAACCCACGAGTTTTCTCAATTTACCCTTCTGATTCTCTCCCTGTTGCCATTGCTGTTGGAGAGGGGCAGGAAATGAACAAACAGCTGTGTGGGCTGTTTGTCAGACAGGAATAAACCCTGACATAAAACTTGAAGATGCATAAAGAAAGCCATGTCCTACAAAGTCATACAGGCACCTGCAGTCCAATGACTGCCTGTTCTGGTTTGGGTTGAATTAGGGGAGAACCTTCAAGAAATCCCCTAATAACAAAACCTCTACCACCCGTCCCCCCACCCTGGGTTTGGGAAGGAATCTCTTGAACACAAAGTGGAAAAAAACCGGTTTATTAACAAATAAATAAACACCCCCCGACACAAGGGAAAAAAAGAACAGGAAAAAAAACTCAGGTTACTGTGAGGGGGAGGGCACAGAGCTTCTTTTACAAGCCCCGGCGATCGTCTCCGGAATCCTCCAGCCAGATCAGCTCCGGGTGCCGGTCCTAAATCTTAGAGGGGGGTGGGGGGGGGAAGGGGAGAAGAGGGAAAGGGAAAGAAAAAAAACAAACAGAGCACAGAGGCGGCAGAAAGAAAGGAAGAAAAAAAACAAAAGAACGAAAGGGCAAGAAAATAGCAGAAATTGCGAGACAGCAAAGCGCGCCTAAAAGCCAGGAAGCCAAAAGCCAGCAGCAGCCGAAAGCCAGCAGGAAAGTGTCCGCCCCCCTAACAGGGAAGGGACAGGTCTTAGACATAACAAAGGAGTCCATGATATGGGATTATGGGATAGAGAGCACTGTCAGCCCAGGACACTGCCATATAATTCTTTTCCTTATAAATGGTGCAACTCATGTGGAAGGTGTTGCTAAAGGTATTAGTATCTCTTAAATGTATAAAGATACCTGGAATTTGTTTAAATTTTCCTGATCCTCTAATCAGTAAGTACACCCTACTCTCTTTTCATAGGTTCAGTGTTTAAACAGTTTTGATCCTGAAAACTTTATTGGTGCTGTGTCACTGGAGATAGTCTGTAAATCTTCTGACATAGTATTTTAAAATTCAGGTTTTATGAACTACATACTAGCGTATTTCAGAGCACTAGTGTGAATTCACTGCAGTAAACCTTATATACAGTATGAATCTGTATATCCACAGTCCTACAACACCCAAAAGAACTGTAAATAGTAAATTTAACAATAGTCAAACCTGTACGGGCCTGGTGTCGTGATTAAAATTAATAAAATGAACCTGGCACATACTTTCACTTCTTTGAGCTACAGACTTAAAAAAAAATTAGTGTCCTCTGGAAATAAAAGATTTTTACATGACATTAAGAGGGGTTTCTTTTGGTGAATATTTGTCTGCATTCAGCAACAGTAATACTAACCAAAAAACACAAGTAAAGAGCTGAGAGAAGGAATAGGTAAAGTGTTATTTTCACTGATATTGATTATTTGCTTGACATCACATTTGCCAGTCATTATGGGTTTTGTGCAGTTGGAGATGATAACTAGACAGTGCTATTAGATTTTCTGCTGAGAAATTACAAACTCTTTTTTTAACCTAAATATTTCCTTCTTTCCACTAGGTCTTGACTTCCCTACACCACTGTTAGATATTAGTGAAATCAAGGAATACTATGAACAATGGTGATTTTTCATTATTATTATAATTAATATTTTTCCAAAAATTATTTTAAATTAAAATATTTATAATTTTATTCATAATTTAGCATAGTTTACAGTATGACAATTTAATTCAAGACGCTTTTTTAAAAAGATTATTAAATCCTTGTGAATAGCAGACTTTTTCATGGTATTATCTTATTGTGTTAATTGATTAAATATTTTTTAGCATTTCTTGAGAATATGTTTTTTATTTTCATACATATCACACTGTAGGTGTGAAAACAAGTTTATGGACTTCCACACCCAAGAATTTATTTAAATAAAAAGAAAAAAAATTCTTGGCCTTTTCATATCCAAATAAGTTTTATTCTTGTCTTTTATTAAATGAGATATACCAGAATTTGAACAGAAGGAGCTGTATGGTCACCTTCATATCCTCTTTAAGTAGTGACTGTTTCAAAATTCAATGCCAATTTTGCTTTCTGGTATCTTTCCTTACATCAGTTTCTTTAGAGTAACTGTTTTTCTATTGGTGCATCCCCTTACGACCTTTGAAACTGTTATTAGACCCCTTTCTTTCTTTATTGGTGTTGTCTTTCAACACAATTTTCATCCAAACTAGAAAAAGCTGCCTCTGCTGTTTTCATAATTTCTTTTTGTTAAAAAAGATTTCATTTTGATAACAAGTTATTTTCCAGGTCAGAGTGACTATATCAATTTACTGAGTTCTTGTTCTTGCATTAAAAGTGAGTTAAGCCAAGCCAATTAACACATTAGCAAAAATCCAAACCAAACCAAACCAAAACAAAAAGAGCCTCAAAACTTTCCTAGGTTCTTGCCTTAGTTTTACTATCAAGGCCTCAATTTTTTCTCACAATGTTTTCAATACTGCTGTTATTTTGTGGAATAGCAGGTACTTAGTTTTTACTTTAACAGATGGTAAAATAAGTTACCGCAGCTTGACTGATGCAAGTGAGAAACTACCAAAATCTAAATCTATTAACTGCAGGTGTGCCAGGGTGGCAGCTTATTAAATTTATTTTTAGTGGATGAAGAGACAAACACAACAGTGTTTTTTTTTTTTTTTTT
>VWZU01010324.1:268306-295992 GCA_013397095.1 Sterrhoptilus dennistouni
TTTTTTTTTTTTTGTTCAAATTTCTTTTTTCCAGAGCAATTAAGATGACATTTAGTTTGTGCATGCCTTATGGTTCCTCCACAACTGAAGTGATAGGAAAGCTCTCCAGGGCATTATGGAAGAGCAGGAGTTATTAACAAACCTAGCCTTTGGGAACAGACTGTTGTATCTACTGTGAAATTTGCTTTTATCCTGACCACCCTGTCCACAAGACTGGGAAAGGCTCCTGACCTCCTGTGAGGTTTTCATCTAACTGTCAGCTTCTAAAAAGCTTGCTTATGTCCCAGTGAAAGCAGAGTTTACCAGGTTTTCTTTGCCTTTCCTCTGTAATAGAAGCAATGAATAAATCAGGACTGTTAGTCTTTGGGAGATTTTAGAGTTAAATTAGTAAGAGGAATTTATTTGAGCTGTTAGGTGCCAAATTTCCACCTGGAAAGCATTACTACATTGTCTATAATGATTGAGGCACCTTGCAAATGAGGTCTTGTCTGTTTATGATGAACACTACATCTTTTGGTAAAAAGTATGGGGTTGTTAGTTGTATAATAGTCTCTAATATAACTGAGTGGAATCATGAACACATTCCTCACAAATGCAATTAACTGTTTTGGACAGAGTTGCATACACTAATGTGATCATTTCCTTATATTAATATGTCATGGACAGAGTTTCAGAATTGACTTCACAGAATCACAGGGTTAACTAGGCTGGAAAAGACCTTTGGGATCATCAAAGTCCAAGATTTGCCCAAAAGGACCATTTAAGACCGCTCCTGAAATCTGCTCACCAGAGCTTTCCACGTTACTAAATTCCACCGTGCCTGGGGAAAACATTTCTGTGTCTGCTGCATGCATGGTGCCCTGGCAGCTCAAGCACCAGAGAAGCCTTACAGTGCTCACAGGAGTCCTGCAGCCTCACAGTGGGTCCTGGCAGCAGTCAAGATCCATTGCTGTAGCTCAGTTAGAAAACATTGTTAACCATTCCTTTCGCACTAGTGTAGAAGGACAGTCACACACCTCAGCAGCTGAGGATAACCCATTAGAAATGCATCCATACATTGGACTAGGTAAATTGAAGATATTACCTAAGATAGCATAATGAGAAGCAACTCAGAAATGCAAGCTTTTAAATCAAAATATCTGGCTGTGGTTCTGCCATAGTAAGCAATATTGCCCATACTGTTTTTAGCTCAGGACATGGCTGGGAAACACTGCAGCAGAGAGAGTATATCCATTCAATTAATGGAAAAGCAGTTCAGAAGTTGAAAAAAAGGACAGATTTCTGGCTATGAAACAGAACAAATAACAATATTAAAAATCTCTGCTGTATTTGACAACTGATTTCTGCCTCGGAGACAGAAGTAATACCGTCAAATTTTATCATGTACCACTGCAAAAACTTCAATATTTGGAGCCTTGACTGCTGATATCGTTGCTGACCTGTTATTCCTCCTGATCATGTCACCCTCTCATTTATGGAAACAAAACAGTTTCTGTGACAATGCATCAGTCCAGATTTCAAGAATGACTAAGGGTTTTGGGACAAGCAGTAGAGAAAATTATTGTTGATCAATTAAAGATCAGTTAAGAAACTTCTGCACATATTTTCATGGATAATTGAAAATTTAAAGCTTTAGAAATTGCTTCCATTAATCCTGGGGACATTACCAAGAAAAAGATGATCCCATAAGGACAAGTGTGGTAGGTTGACCTTGTCTGGCTGCCACCCAAATGCTCTCCCACTACTTCTCCTCTTCAGGACACAGAGAAGATGGAAAGGTCATTGGTTGAGATAAGGACAGGAATATCACTCACTAGTCATCCTTTTGGGCAAAAACCCCTCAGCTCAGAGAATATTATTTTAATTTGTTTCCAATTAATAACAGAGTAAGCACAGAGTGATGTGGAATGGATGTTATGGTCAGACCATGTCACTTTTCCTTCCTTGTCCAGAATAGGGCCTTTCCACGGTATACAGTCCTTTGGGAATTAATTGCTTTAGTATGGGTGTCCCATGTGTCACAGCTCAGACCAGGAAACCTGCTGGACTGTGGACTTCTCTCCACAGGCTGCAGGTGCTGGCAGGAGCTGGTTCCAGCACAGAGCTCCAATGCACTTCAGCTTCCTTCAGGATGTGTCTGTTCGCAGTAGTGTCGGGCCCTCCAGGGGCTGCAGGTGAATCACTTTGCACACTGAGGGGTTTAATACAATGCTTATTCTTCAAAACCCTCTAGCCTATGGAACTGCAAGATGCTTGGTTTGTACCATCTTGTCAAACATTAACCAAGAAGAATAACTGGAGTAACCAGACCAGTTCACCAAGCAGTCAAGTATGACTTTGGGGTCACCGATCACCAGAGACCACCAAAGAGACCCCTGAGACAGAAGAATGCATGTGCTGATGGGAAGGAACACATACCAGTGACTTTGAGGAAATTATAATTATATATGTGCTTCCTTTAGAAAAAACCTAAGAATATGTATGTAAAATACAATATTTAAACAGAAGTTTTTCCTGTACACAGTATGCATGATGTTTTGGAGGAGATACTCCCACGTGCATCTCACTGAATAAAGAATACCTCCTTCTTAATACTACTCTGGTGTTAAGAAGTTCTGTTTTTACTGGGTTTTGGTGGCAACACCTGGCTGGCGTAACCAGGAGTCTGAGAAGAAAGTTTTGGACTTGTTTTACCTCCAAATTTGGTTCCTCCTGAGTGATGTCTTTTCAAACACAAAGCCCGACTGTTGGAAATGTTTATGCTGAAAAACCATAATTTGTAATTTTCCCCCCTTATAAATAGTTTATGTTCTTTAATGGTCTGATGGCCTTCTTTAAGAAGTTTATTAATTAAACATAATGTTGTTTTAGCCCATATATAAAGACTGATGGAATTAGAATAATGTAAATAATTTATCTTTTTGTCAAAGAGTGTTCTGTAGTATCTTGCTGGAGAAAGTGAAGTAATTTTTGACTAATTTTTGGTAGAACTTTCAATTTATAAGCCAGAATCATTCAGAGAGATGGAGAAAATAAAGAGAAATTTTTGTTTCTCAACAAGAAATTCAAATTAAATAAAAGTAGAGTACAAATCTAGACAACAAATTATCCTTTTAGAAAAGATACCAACTGGTATTGCAAAAAAAGGTTTCAAAACGTGCGAAGTGAATTCGGCATACTGCAGAATTCACCATACTTCTGCCCAGCATACTCTTTATGAAGGAAGCTGGAACTGAAAAATACATGGTTTCTGTCATAATATCTTTTCCCAGTTGCGCCTGGAACAAAAGACAGCTAGTGCATCAAGCACAGCAATGACTAACCTTTGGAGAACACCAAGATGTGTGGTCCTTCTTTGTGATTCATATAAGGTCTGACCCCATTCAGGGTTTAAATCCATAACAATATTTATCTATTGTTTATATCAAAGTCTGAAGTAAGAGAATTTTTTACCCACATTAATAATGTGTGTTTATTAGAGGAATAGATATGCTCTCCTATGACAAAATGCTAAGAATATTGAGATGTTTTAGCCTGGAAACCAGAAGGCTTCATGGTGACATAATTGTAGCCTTCCAGTGCCTGAAGGGAGCCTACAACAAAAAAAATGGGAGAGACTATTTATGAGGGCATGTAGTGACAGGACACAGGGGAATGGGTACAGACTGAAAGAGGGTAGGTTTAGATTAGATGTTAGAAAAATATTCTTTAATGTGAGGGTGGTGAGGCACTGGAAGCTGTTACTCAGAGAACTAACATTCTTGCAAGCTCCATTCTTGCAAGTGTTCAAGGCCAGGTTAGATTGGACTTTGAGAGCCTGAACTTGGTCCAGTGGAAGATCTCCCTGTCCACAGTGGGAGGGGCTGGAACAAGATGATCTTTCAGATCCCTTCCAACCCACACCATTAGGATTGGTTCTATGTTTCTATGATTCTACTATTCTACAATTCTACGATTCTACAATTCTATGATTCTACGATTCTAGATTCTATGATTCTATGATAATGACATTGTCATTTACGAATTTTCGCTGAAGATGACTTCAGGATTTAATTCCTGCATTATGAAAATAGCAATAAACAGGCGTAAAATCACACCAACTTCTCTAAAAGGTAAGACATTTAGCTACTTCCAAAACCAAGTTTCAAGTGTCCAAATCTAATGTGAAATTGTTGTGCCCAAATTGAGGACAATATGAAACCTTCCTGCACATAGTTAATACACATTTGTCATTTAAGCTGCTGTACTAATGCTTTGCATTACTATTGAAATGAGGTGATGTGTCTATTGAAGGAGCATTATTACATGCTTGTTCTTTCACATCCCTGAAATATTGTACGTAACGAAATGAGAAATATTTCTTGGTATTCCTATAATTAAACATAAAAAACAAAGTCACAGGCAGCTTTATTTCAGACATTTTTCCTATCTTGTACACCTGATTGTGAAAATGTAGCTCTTTCCTTCCCTTGCTGCTGGTTATCTTTTTCTCTCTTTTCTTTTTTTTTTTTTTTAAGTGCAGCAATGTACTTTTTCCTAAATATTCAAATTATTTAGTTCAAAACAAAGATATCTTTATAAAAAAATCTTACTAAAGAAATCTCTGTAGATTGATCTTCAGTGGGACTGGCATTTGCAGGTACAGCGGTTTGTCTTGTTTGAACTGTCTGGGGTAGCAGCAAGCAGCTGTCATCTACATTCTCAGCAGTAAAGGGAAAATGAGAAGAGGTGAGGATCTGGGCCTTTGATTCCACATGAGGGAAAGGAATGTTCCTTAATAAAAGAGGAAGTTTCTGCTCCACCCTTCCCATTTGCCCCTAAAATAGTGCTGGCACTGGAACTGGCTCTCAGTTTCGGGTACCCTGTTTTGTGGGATTTGTAAATTAAATAGGGCCAGAACTCAGGTCTGTAAACACTGTCCTGGGGCTGTCTGTAATGATTTTTTGCTAGCATTCTCTGCCATGGTTTTAAACAGACATCAGACCACCATGGAGAACATTCACTTAGGGTTCAGGGAGCAGTAATTGGGACAGGGATAATTCTGGAGGCACTCTGGATAAAGCCACTCTCTTTTGAATGAAAAGGTGTCTATTCTTATCACATCATGCCTTACTGCTTTTCTCCTGGGCCAGAGAATGAACTCAGTCCATCTTTCCAAACTGCAAAAGGCTCATCTATAAGCCACTAAATTTATTATGTTTTATTTTAGATAGAGTGGTGTAGGGAGCACTCATACAGTCAAAGATATGTGGATCTGAGAAGATGGTAGTGTCTGGTCTGGGAGCTGTAGTAAACAGTTAACAATAACCCAGTGGCCCAGCTGATAGCTCTCATTCCAACAGAATGACACAATCCTAAAAAAGAACATCTATATGTAGACTAAGTTCCAAGGTATAACACTTACAGTTGAGGATTTAATAGCTTTTAGAAACCAACTCATAAATGGAGTATTTAAAGAGAAAATTAAATGGTGTTTCCAAAGAGAAATTAAGTGGTTTTTAGCACATGAAGTGATCCTGTGACCACTAAAACATTAGCATTAGAGAAAGAATCAAGCAGTTTTCATTGCTTATTATCCAGAGATTGTCCTTTAAAGTGGTGTGGTAGACAGGCCAGCTACTTAGGGTTCTTATCAAGTATTTATTTGTTAAAATTCATTAAAATGTCACTTACTACAACTATTTATGGTTAGTATTGACAAGTGTGTGTAATAGGAGGGACAACACACAACTCCACATTTTTATTATGTTTATTCAATCTGTAACCTGTTCAAGATGGTAATTTACAAACATATCATTATTACTGACATTGCAGGGTCCCCAGAGCAGTTGCTTTTGAACTTTGATGTGAAACTGCAATGCCTCCACTGATGTAGGTGAAACTAAACAGATCTGTATGCACTGAAGAATTTTTTCTTCTGCCCTTTATTTTGCAGTGTGTCCTGTGCATGAGGTGTTTGCTCTCAGTAGCATTGTCAAGAACTGAGAAGGAAAATGAAGGATTAAATACCTTTTTCTTCATACAATTTGCTTTGTCTGTGTATTTTGCCTCTTTACTGCGAAGAGATGGACAGTTAAGGGACCCAAATAATGTGTGAGTGCGCAAGTATAAACATGGGGGAACAGCAAACATACAATAGAGAACATTTCTAAATGCCAGAAAAATGACTGATGAATTCAAAAGTCATACTAATAATGTCAGTTAAAGTTAGATGTGCAAAAAATCTCATAAAGCTTTATTTTCATTAAACCTTATCATGAAAGTATTTGAAGACATTTAGCTTCCCAGTATAGCAAATATTCAGTCTCCTAAAAATATTGTGTTGTACGGATAATTACCACTTGAGTGAACCATTGTTTATGGCTATTAGATAATTACTCAATTGTACAGCTTTAGATACATAAATGTTCTGTAACTTCTGATGAAGAAGATCAAATTAAATGCTAAATATGAAAATACAATATTCAATTCACTTATATTCTGGAGTGGTAATAATCACCAAGAGAAATGGTTGGTTTTCTGCTTTCATTACTATCTTTTTTGGGGAAAGAAAAATATGTTACATTACTAGGCTTCACTTCTTAACTTTTTGAGTGACACTTGCCTTTTTCCAAGGGATAGCAGGTGATGCATAAAGTAATAAAAGATGTGTCCAAGCTAATCAAAAGAACTGAAAGAAGAGCTGTCAATGAAATAAAGTACGGAATTTTCTTTGGCAGTTGTGTTAGTCTATCAACCCTCATTTACTGTAACTTTTGTACTTGCTAATTTTATATTTTATAAAATGCTTTACCGCCAGTTAGAAATCAGCAACCCTCAAAGGCAGTTCTTTCTCAAAAAAACCCCTATTTCTTTGTATTGTTCTCAACTAGTCCAGCCTGTTTGATGGGATTCTCATTCTTCTGTGATACCATTCAGGTGTGATTTTTCTTTACCCTCAAACCTGGTGTCTGGTGGTTGACCTAATTTCAATGGGGATTCAACTTACATATTATTTGGTTTGGTTTTCATTAGTACAAAGTAGTAGATATTATTTGGTCAATCAGTTCATGTATAAGAGCCAGTCAGGCACAGAAATCTTTGTAATACAGACATATCTGAGAGTTTATATCTTCATGATTTGTGTTCCTGCACTTGAATTTCAATTTAGTGACTCCCAAGGTAAAGCGTATTTTTAATCATTTAATTATTGAGGAACAAGGAAGAATAATCAACACAAATCTACAAATACACAGAAAGGGTAGTTGATCTGCCTGCTTAATAGCAGTAGTTTAATCTGCCTGTTGGCTTCCTCATTTTTGTGTATCCAGACACTCACATGAGCACACACCCTTCAGTGTAGGAATTGTGTGTTCAGTCAGTCATCAGTGTCCTGTTGTGCAGATGTCACTGAGCTGCTTTATTAAATGCTCCTGATGTCTCCAGGTTTTATTCTTAATAAAAACACCCTCTACAAAAGCTGCAGTTAAAAATCACAGGGTTATAGAGGTCTACCTTTGTCACAAACTTCACCACAAATACTTCTTGTTAGATTTTTTAAGAAAATTACAAACTTTATGGAAGCTAGAAAAACTCATTAAAATGGAAACGTAAACATTAGAACAAATTAGCATGGCTTGTCTTAGAAAAGCACATAATTAGCTGTATTTCTCAGCTTCAGGCTAGCCATACTTTATTTACATAGTGTCACAGTGGTTCAGCTTTTTGAAATACTAAGGAGTTAAGAAAAAGTTGCATAATTTATTTTCTTTTATTTTCCCTAATTGGTCAGTGTTATGGTATGTTTCAAATCATTCAACATCCAGCAAATCATATTTATCTCATCTTACCACAAGGGTTGTAATATTTTCTTGTTCCCATGCATAGCTGGCACTGAGCATTTTTTACAAAAATAAAGCCATTTTACTAATTAGGATAATTTTGTCCAAAATAGAAAATACTTTTGAAAGACATTTCTGTGCTACATTTGAGAATGAATTCCACAGCAGTGATCAGTGAGCAACAACATATATGTTCCTTCCTTTTCAAATTAAAATCTTTTCTTTATCATCAAATGTCTCATTGAACACAGTGGAAATTGTCATTTCAAAAAAGAGAAAGGAAAATGAGGTCTGTAATAAGCAATTTGTTTAAGATTATAACAGTCAAATAGAAGACATTCCTGAGAATTTGTAACTTTTTTTTTGTAATTTGTAACTTGACTGCATGTGGAGGAAGGCAGAAGTGAATGAACAATACTTTTGCAAGAATGTCTTCCACCAGCAACAAACGCAGCAGAGCTGCTGGGACCGAAATGGACACCATGACAGACTAGGAAGGAAGGTCCTCAAGAGAGAACCTTTGCATCAGGAGGAATATCCTCTTCCACCTGTCATTTCTCTCCTCTCAGCTCTTCCTGCCTGAAAAACATGAGGGGAAAAGGATTAGGAAAGCCAATAAAGAGTAGAGGAAGGATGACAAAGTTCTCTAAATCCATAATTGCACCAATGCTTCTTGTGTGTAGGTATGAATGACCAATCTAAAGCAAGAGTCTGGAGATAATTTTTAGTGGTCGTTTAGTAGGCCTATGACCTAGACTTAGAGTGCAATATATGTCGGTGTAGAAGTGATGAAATTAACAAAACAACTGCCTTTGCCCAAGCTAAGGCCAAATTTTGAATTCTTACCCACAATGATAAACATCCTGATTTTCAACCTGGTAAACTCAAGTCATTATGGCACTTTCTGGGGAAAGCTACTTATTTTGAGCAAGATGGCTTGGATCTGACTCTCAGGAATAATTCAAACTACTGATTAGAAAAATCTTAGATCTTCAGCCAATACCTCAATTTTCTTTCAGCCATAATTTCCCACTCATACAGAAAATGCTAATATCTTGCAACTTCACTTTCGACAACACGCTGCTTTCTTCTCCTGTTTCCCAACTGCTCCCTTCTCCTCTATTATTTCAGTAGCATAAGTTAAAAGTAATGCAATTGTTTTCAGATTCCAAGTGTCTTGATCCTTCTGTTTTCTATTTCAGATTTGTGATGAAAAGTTCATTCATGTTTTCTACCTATCCAATGTTTTAACCAAAGCAAATTACTTCTCCCTGTAAGCCTTAGCCTGGTGAAAAAGATGATAGAGGTCCAAATCCTAAAGAGCTTCCTGAATGAACATAAGGCTACACTGGCATTGAGAATTTCAGAGTAAGGTCAGACTTTCTAAATGAGAATTGAAAGGTCTTATTTCAAGTCTACTTGCTTGGAAGTAAATTGAAATCTACATCTCCCAAAGAACATGGAAAGATGCATCTAATTAGGAAAAGTAGTACCACACACTCAGGCAGTCTCTTTGCATCCTAGGGGATCCATGTCATTTGGGAGTGTAAAGAGAACAATATTACAAAAGCTCTGACTTTCTCTTCTATCGATAGCTGCAGCACAATACTAAAAATAATCATATATTCAGATATCTGTACTATGAATTGTTCCTGGGGATAATGTTTTGGAGGCTTTTTTCCTTATGGCTAAAACCTACCCAGATTTTGGTAAGCCATCTGTCAAATGAAAGAATATTGAGCCCTTTCCAAACTGCAGGGATAGTAATTCCAGTAGTTAATAACAAAAGATGAAATAATACATACTGAGCTAGGCTAGCAGAGTAATTATTGCCTCTTAATAAAGTTAAAGTAGGGAATAATAGGCAACTTATTTAAAATGGAATTATATATTTTTCCACCAATGACAGCCACTTTCTGGACAATACCACCACATATGAATCTGAGCACATTTGTCCACATTCTCTTAAATATAAATCATTGCTGACAATGACACTAACAATATAATAGGAACATCCTCAATCTGCTTAATGGATGAAATTCAGTTTGTGCAGAGGACCTGAATGGGGCTAGGCAGGAAAAATGACCATTGCAATTTTAAATAATGAAATAACAAGGGATTCCAAATATGCTCATAGAGTGTATGTTCAAATTTCTCTTGAATCTGACACACTATTAGTCAAACACTTCCTTTTTTTCCTTTAATAATTATCAGAATTTATACTGTGGGCATATAGCCATCAAAACAAAGAAAATTAATTGTTGTATGATACCTGTTGCTGTAAATGGTCCCCAAACCTCAGGAGCTGAGCATAGATATGTCCCCAAAACACCATTTATTTTTCCTTCACTGAAGTTTATTTTGATTTTTGGCAGAGTTTTTCCACCCAGGATTTGCATATTAGATTGTGCTGAGCACCTCATATGGAATTTTTAACTCCTGTCAAAGCCAATGTCTTGAGATGACTCAATAGCAAAGGGAAGTGCGGGTCTGGGGCTGGTTCTGGGGAGGGCATTTCTGAGCAGTCTCATCTGCCACTGACCTCCTGGGGACATGAGGACATGGCTGTGTAACACAGCACAGACCTTTGCAGGGAGCAGGACTGTGAGTCAGGCTGGGAGAATATGGAGAATTTGGCCTGGGCCTCTTTTAAAAATGGTACTGATGGCATTTCAGTTAAATATTGTTACTAAGTAGCACTGAAGAAAAAATGCTGTCTTAACTCGTAGGTATAATTCTTTTCTTATCTTCATGTATATGACATGTTACACAACATATTTTTTCAATTCTCTTTTGTTTTTGAAAGAAACTGGTTTTCCTGGATTTGATTCTTAGGGTGCAGTAAAAATTTCATAAGCCTTGCTTTCTTTGCTTTTTTTAATTGAAATTGTTCTTTTTCCATTGAAATTCATACTTAGTGAATTGTAATATTTTTGTGCTTTCGTATGTGTTATGTAAGTTACATAGATGATCAATTTGAGATGCAAAAGGGTGCTTTGAAGTAAATGCAGCTGGATGGACATATTTTCAAATACTTTCCCAATGCTGTAAAAATTAGGATTTGTAAAACAAGATGTCAAAATGCAAATGACCTACTACAACCAAAAATCAAAACCATCTACCCCATTATAATGTAGCATCCATAGGCTGTATGGAGCTTTGGAAATTACAAAGTATCCATTCAGACACTTGTGGGGAAACAGATGTGAAACCTAAACTGCAGCCGCAGAAGATCACTTCCTGCATAGCTTTCTATATTTATATTTCCCTGCACAAACTCAGCCAGTTTCTTTCAAAGTTAAGCCTAGGATTGGCTTAATTCTGAGTGACATCAAATCTGTTTGTGATGTGTCTTGATGAAGTCAGTGGAATTATGTTAGGGTAAACTTGGTATAAGACCCCTTAAATTTGAAGTCTGGTACATATAAACTATTTTGGAATGGTGTATCTAAATTGTTTATGAGGGACTTTTAAAAGACATTTTCTTCTAAAAAATATTTTATTTTCAACACTGATGCCAAAAACTTTCTGTGACATTGAGACTTTTGAGCTAAAACTCTTTTATTCATGGGCTCATATATATTAAAATTCTGTATTTCTGTTACTGGACTTTCTTTTAGAAAGTATCTGATCCACAGAAAAGCTCTTGGTAAGAAAATGACTGAAATTTAATTCTGGATGGGGATATAGGAAGCAAATGGAATGGATAGTGCTTCTTCCTCTTGCATAAGCATTGGCTTACCATCTCGTTTTTTAAGGACTACAGTAGTTATGTCCAACTACAATCACTACCTTTTGTCATAATGTTGAATACTCTTACTGAAACACACTGAAATGAGTGATCTTTTCCAGAACAGCTGTTATTATGCATTGCTGAAATGCTAGGATTTCAGTTTCCAGAAGTATTCACTTTCTATTTAAAGTTTCTGTCTTTTGATACCTATACTATTGTAATTTCAGGCTTCTACTTTATTGATTCCCAGTCCACATAAATGGCATTTGTTTTAAATTATTGCAGAGCTTATATAATTCTTTCCCATGCCAGCATGTTATACATTTAAAAGAATGGGTTTATTGCCATATTTTCTTTTTTCTTTTCTTTCTTTTTTTTTAACGTCTTTTTCTTTTATTTTTGAAAACCACATGAATCAGACTATTTTAGTCCTTATATGAAAAAAGCTCCATTCCCTTGATAATTTGACAGTTCTCTCATACAGCTCTCCCAGTCTGAATTTTTTCTTCCTGAACAGAATGACTAAAATTTCACATGATATTTCTAAGGATGTACTACCACTGTGACGTGACTATTTTCGTATCTCAAATACAAATGTCCCAACTGATGCATCCTGCAATCTTTTTTTTTAGTGTCAAATGGATGCTTTGGCCTTGTGATTGCTAATGTACTTTTTTTTCCTCCGCAAATTCCAAAACTGAATTCTCAATTTATAGCCCAAAATTTTCGGTATGTATGTACATAATGCTTTTTCCTTCAGCTGATACAGTTAGTTCTATTTACATGATTCCTATGCTTAAAAGTGTCTAATTTTTTCTCCCTGTGTGTATTACTATTGTTTGTCTCCATGTTGTCTCCCACAGGGGTAACATCAGAGCATCACCTTTGCACACTCTATTGTTTTTACTGTAGTTGTCATTGTGAAATTATATGGAGCACTCCACAGTTTTGCAGCATCACTTCTCAGTCCTCATGTAGAGCTTAGCAAAACTGACACATGCTGTTGGCACTTTAAAGGTTTGCATAAGAAAGCACAAAAATGTCTCATTGAAATGTTCACAGCAAAATTCTTGAGAATCCCTTAAGAAAATCTGCACTGAATACCAGAAATAATATTGAAAACCATTAGCCGTGGAGTGTTCTCTGTACTCATTTTCCTTCTAAACTGTTTATCATATTGTGTTTTATTTTATTAAATTGATATAGCATATAATGTAACATAGCAGTATTAATATTCTTACTGAGAATGTAAAGCTTACATTTCCTGCTTAGGATTTGATGAGATATGAGCAAAACACATATACCTAGTTCTGTTAGAAGCAGCTCTTGCTGAGATCTTTTGATATGCTGTAGAAACAAAGTAATGATATTTTTTGTGGCTGGAACTGTCTCATTCATGACTGCAATGGTGAGTACAGATTGGGGCTTCTCATAGAGGAGCCAGATGCAGATTTATTAGGCTAGAAGTGTGTATATCCTTGTTGCTGTTCAGTGGGTAGAAGAGGTCACCAACATATTAGAAACAAAAGCAAACTGCAAGTAAAATTTCCTCTAAAACAGCTGAAGGGTGAGACCAGATGTACCACTGACACCACCTCACTTAGTGAGGAGGAACCTTTTTTCTCCCCATGCTGTAAAATCACCCAAGAAGAGATAAGCAGAACCTTAGCAGCCACATCAAATTGGGAAGATCATAAACTGACAGTAGGGATGAGAAGGGTAAGAATAAGCATGTTTCTGCTAAATAATTCCTAGGTAGGTGAAAATTCAGCAATTTCAATCCCATCTGTCACTTTTCATTTTTTGTGTGTCTAAGACAACAGAGAATGATGCATCATCACTGATCAAAACTTTGCTGATATTGCCTATTAAAAAGAAAACAAAAAAAATAACCCTGGCTTGGGAGATTTTGAACAACCAAAGGCAAAGAGAAGATGAGAATCACATCAAGACTCACAAAAAAGTTTTGATTTCCTCAAAATTTGCACACCAAAATATATATCTTAGAGCGCAGTCAAGTGTTTTCATTGTTCATTTAAAATATTTAAATTCCAGAAACCATAGATTTATTCAATTTCTTCACTCCAATTAAAACTTATTTACAACTGATTTAGTGGGAATTAAGCACTTTTGTAAAAACGTAAGGGCCTGAGTTTTGGAATTGGATTTTATATCCTTTTTTTTTTTTTTTTTCACTCCTTTGAATAGAAAATGGCTTCTTTCACCACCAAGAATAATGAATCATTCAGGTGATGTTATGATATAACAGCTAAAATGACATACAGGTCTCACTCTTTTTCACCCCAGCCTGGGTGTTACTCTGTTCACTATACTGTGCACACTTTTGGTCTAGCCCATAGCAATCAGAATGAAAGTTGACGTCCCTTAGACCAAGCATCCCCTCTAAAGTGCTGAGCTCAAGATAATAGTTTCCCAAATGTGGCCCTAAATATTAGGGCTAAAATACCCAGTGATCCAACAGTGACCAGCAAAGCTTCTCATACATACCATATCTGCCACATTTTCTCTGTTTTGTGCAGATCAAGGTCACATGCAGTGACTGTGTGGTTTTTCATGGGTTTTTTGTATGCCTCAGCATTCTACTTGTTTTTTAGATATTCTCCTCATTTGGCAACATGGTGTAGTGTTCCAAGTAAGACTTCACTGGTAGTAAAAAGAGAAAGGGTTGGCTGCCTCATTTTGTTTACACACACTGTATCAAAAAGTAGAGGCAAAAATAGCATTTGCTTTTATGAACCTGTAGACATCCCATACCCTTTTTTTTAGCCATTATTTTGCCTTTGTAACTTTTCTGATTTCATGACTTCAAGTGTATTTCAAAAGCTGACATTTTATTCTCATTCTGATCTTGATCTAAAGGGTTTGCTAGACCTTTTTTATACCCACATGGTATCAGCCGCAAACAGCATAAATTAAACCCTTATACCATTTTATGTTACTATAGAAAATATAAAATAAAACTGAGCTCCAGAGAGTCCCCCTAGAGCTTTTAAGATGCCTTGAAATGTTGATTGTGGTGGTGTGTGATTGAGTTTTCTGAAGTTCTGTATGGTTTTTGTTATGTTTTATATTTGTTTAAAAATGGTTTATTCCTGACACCCCTTTCCCATACCCCCTGATGGTCTTCTCACTGATAGATACTCTGTCAATCACCTTGTTAGATCTGGAAGATTTGGGGCAGAAAGCCATGGGATTCATTTTGGGGAGAGGGCAACACCTTTTTCTTTTGTTCTGTTAAGTTCTCCTGTTCTGGGCCACACCCACCCCCCCACCCCCCCCTTCCTTGCTATTGGTTCTGGGTTCCCCTCTCCTGGGAGACACCCCCTCAGGTGAAAAGGGGAAACCCAAAGCCCAGACCCTGCCTTTTTCACGAGGTTTGGCTGAGACAAGAATAAAGCCTGGTAAAGCCTAAGCAAGAGACCACTCTTTTTCTTCCATGTCATTGATTCCAGTCCAGCTTGGAATTCCAGACCTGCCAAAACCTCCATCTTACCATGCACAGGACAGAGCTAGCTGGTAAGCAACCCTGAAGCCATGATAGTTGATGATAAGGATGTGATATCTGTGATTTTTTTCTGGCCAATTGCACACTTATCTGATGAAGATTTCATCTTCACCTCACTTTCTCAATATGCTTCTGAGAATCACATAATCACAGAATACCATTTGAGACAGTGCCAAGAATTGCACCGAAGTCAAAGTATCTTACATTTACCACCTTTTCCAAAGCTTATTTGGCTTGATTTACTCTGGAGGAACTATAGTTTTTATCACTGTCTTACCGTCTAGATACTTAAACTGATTGCCTAATGATTTGTTGCAGGGATTAAATTTAAGTGCTGTGAGCTATAATTTTCTATGTCCTCCATACTCTCCCTTTCAAGGATAAATAATATGTTTGGTATTCAGTTTTTCACAATTCTCAAACATAATTGCTAGTGATTTAACTATTACATTGCCTAGCTCCTTTGCAGCTCTAAGATCAATCAGGATTTCCTCACTTGGATAAATCTATCTCATCTAAAACATATTTAGCCCAATGGCGAGTTTTTGCACATTTTATTTTTTAAAATAATGTATTTAACGATCTGGAGTTGTGTATCCTCACAGTTTTTTGACTCACTCTATCCTGTATATTTAAAATTAACTTCTGTACCCCATCCTTTTCCTTGTAAACATGAAGCAAAATATCTACATGCTGAATGAAGTACAGTTCATAGCAAAGGTGACCCACTAACCTGCCAATACTTCAGGGTTTGTGCAGTTGTCCAAATTAAAAGACAATGAAACCCACTAGTCCTCAAGGTACATACAAAATTCACAGTTGTAAAGACTGGATTTTAATCGCTGAAAGGCAAATCAGAACATGACCCTGTTACTCCAGCTGCTGGCTTGAATACCTCCTTTAGGGATTTTGTTTGATTGGTTGATTTTGGTTTTGTTTGTTGCAGTAGCTGTTATTGTTGGTTTGGTTTGGGTTTTTTTTTATCTTTTATCCTTACTCTTTCTGACAACAAACCTCTTGGTGCTATCACTGTGTTTCTCCCAGACCATAGGCAGTGCTGATGAGATGTTCTATCAAGAACAAAAATGAAACATTCACCAGCCTCGATCTGTGCTGCTATAGGTGGTGGTCGTGATACCATCTCCATAGGATAGGAACATTGCCTCCACACAGTGCTGTATTGTGCTGGGACTGTAGATCTCTCTCATGCCCACAACTTGGCAACGAGGATGACCTCCTTCTCTGGATCCCTCCCACACATTTTTTTAAAGCTCATAAAAGCCTTGAATATAATTTATCCTTGAAGTCAATAGTTTAAAAGCAACCACTGGAATGACAAGGTTTATCCTTCCTTGAAGCATGAGAATTTGGCTTACTTGAAAGGGTTTGCATAGATTTCTCCCTTTCTCTTAGCAGATGATAGCTACATGACTGCATGAGAGTATTACAAATGTTTTTCATAAACTAAAGGTTTCAGCTATAAATATAGAGTGGGTGATGTGAGGAGGATAGCATGTAGCTGCACTGAGGTATGTCACTGGCATACCTGAATCCCACAATATCAGATGAAATTATGTGAACCCAAATTATAGAAAAAACACATTTCTCACATAGGTAAGAAATTCCTCCTTGGATTATATGTGACCTTCCAAAAGGCTGTAAACCATTTCTTGTCCAATTGAATTGGCAATGGTGGAAGTGAATGTGATCAGTCAAGGTACAGTAAGCACTGTTCGTGCTGTGCAAACATTACAGATGTAGGTTAAAGCATAGCCTACAAAAATGACAAAGGCAGGGAAGATTCAGAATCATACACTCAGCAAATTGAAAAGAGGCAGGAAAAATACTTTTGCTATGTGGTCATACAAAATATGCTGAAAACTACAACCTACTTCTAAAAATGACTATAGTGAATTTACTGCTTAAAAATGAAATTTTATCTTAAGAAATGTTTTACCTTAAGAAATATCCATGTGTTGATAAGTGATGAGTCTGAGCAGAAGAAAGCTTATTCCCTATCTCCCACCTTATTTTTGCAGAAAGGATCCTACCATTTCTCCACTACTTCTCTGGGAAAACTGTTAGCATTAATAGGTAATACCTGATAACATGACAGTATATATCAAGCTATTGCACAGTATCAGCCAATGACAGTGATCTGAAAGCAGGTGGTACCACATCCCTAGCATGGATGATCAGTATTTTGCCATTACTTAATGACTGCAGAAGTAGGGGAAATCATTTAACAAAAACACAAGTTTAATATGAAAGAAGGCTCTTCAGGGAAACAGCTGTAAGGAGAAAATGCACCAGGGTGCTAAGTTATTCTAAGGGTGAACCCACTTTCTTCATTTCAAAAGGAATACAGAGAAGACATTCATGCATGATAGAGAAAAACAACAACAACAACAACAAAACTGTTTCTGCCTAATGTAATGGAAAATTTGAGAATTATTCACCCATGTGAATATGTATGCAAATCTGACCCTGGTGATACACTACCAAGGTCAGTGCATGGTGATCTGCTGAGTAAGTGCTAATCATTCAGCTTGAAATGTGACTTTACCAGAAAAGCAATTTTGCAAATATCTCATGCCATTCCCTAGTTGTTTTCCTCCTGTGATCTCCACGCTATGCTTGTTCATTTGTTGAGTTTACATTCGGGACTTTTCCAGCTAAAACATCTCCTTGCCAATCAAATTGTATTTTTGCCAATGTTAATACATCTGAGGGAATAACTTAAAATTACTCAAGCTCTAATAGGGGAGTAACATTCTCTGTAGGACATTAAGAGCTAAATCAAAGTGTGGCACAGTGGTTGAAGTACTATTTAAATTTCAAAGCTGAGCTCTGTAGTGAAAATGGGCCATACAAGGCCAGAATAAAACTGAATGAGAATGATCATAAACTTCTTCATATATACAGTCTGAGGTTTTACAGAAAGGAGGAGCTCATACAAGAGGATCTGGAGAATGTAAATAAAGGAAAAGATAATATAGTAACAAAAGGAATTGGCAGAATATTTCCTTAACAACAGCAGAAATGAAGATCTATTTGTTTCTTTAGCAGCCCTAGAAACTTCATGACACTATATGGCACATAAGACTTTTTTAAAAGCCCTTATTTTAGACCCACTGCAAGTATGTTGGCAGAACCAATGTGGTGTGGTTAAATTACATTTTCTCTACTCTCTGATCAGAGCAGGTGCACCTACAAGCTCATGTCATTGCTGTTTCCTTGGCCCACTTCAAAATCATCTTCCGGGAAGAACTACAGAGACTAGAAAAAAGGGCTTGCTTTTTTAAATATCACCTTTTGTTCATGCAATAAATGCTTTTTCACCAGTCAAGGATCAGTGGATTTATGTTCATTTCAAATCTGAGGTCCTAAGAATATGCTAATTTATTCCTGATAAACCTCTTCAGTGAGTCTCATGAAGCAGGTGATGAAAATGTAATTTCTTACTCAACACGAAGTGACAAAAATTGCAATGTTCTGAACTGTTTCTGTAGGCTGTAATGTCTGGGAGAACTATCAGATAATTTTAAAATGGAGATAGAGATTTGGGATAGTCCAGTTCTAGAATTTTTACAAGAAATGTTTACAGCTTATCTACTTATTAACATCAAAAAAAGGACTTTATTGATTTATTAAAGCCAAAGATTAGAAACTAATTTAGAATAATTGTGAACTTTAGGGATGTGCTTACAATCATAATATAATGTATTAAGCACCAGATATCTGAGCAGTCGTCAACAGTAACCTCAAGCACAACTCTGCAAAAATCCAAACAGTTTTTAAATTATTTTTGCCATTGCTATATGGACTTAAAGAAACTGTGTGAGATAAATAAGATTCTAAGCTGAACAATGAACAGAGAAAAAAGATGCTCAGCCAAGGCAGCAGGCAGAGAATCAGAAGCTCTGATTCTTTAACCCAAGCAATTGCTTCTTTCTTTATCTGATTTGATTTTCAGCTACCACCTTCTCCCTTTGCTGTGGTCTAGCGTGATAAGAGATGTAAGCTGAGTGTTGGAGGTAAAGTTTATACAATGAATGAAAGGAAAAGGTTGAAAATGGTTGTGTAACAACATTTCCTTTTTGTGCAGTTGCCAACACTCTCCTTGAAAGAAACACATCCTCCAGTATGCAGTCTGCAGCCTTCACCTGTTCAAAGGATGCATTTAGGGAACAGGAAACACCATGACATGATTAGAATATGGGTCATACAGCCACTCTACAAGGCACATAACATTTTGTTGTTCATATTGTCTTGAAAAAAAGATTTCTAAAAGAAATAAACTTGTGAAAATATTAATTTGTCTCAGTACATTCTGTAAGTAACAGAAAAAGCTGATTTTAACTATTATACTTAAACCAGTACTTTTGGCTGTAAAACTAATGCCTGCATGGTATTTGAACATAAACATGCAGAGACTTGAATCGTTTGGCAAGATAAGCTATAATACAAAACAGTGATGTGAGGAAAATACTTCTTTCCAAGAACTCATTACATTATTACTACTGTAAAACACAGATAGTAATAAAGAGCAAAAGAATTTTAAAGGCAGGTGGTACAGAGGAACAATGCAACAGTTCTAAAAGATGAATGCTTAAAATAGTAAAAAAGAGGAATGGAAAACATTCTTTAAGCCTGTTTGCTGTCATGAATGTTTGCAATAGAAAAAATTACCAAAATCAATCTCTGGAAATAGTTTTTTTCTAACCATTTGTAAAAGATTATTTTTAAAATAATGGGGTTTGATCACATTTTAAAAATGAGAAGAAGTACTGATGGAATTTCTGTTTTGGGAGAACTGGAAAAATGCAATCACTCTTCTAGAGAGCATGATGGAAGGAGACCATATGTAGGGAGAGATCAGAAAGGTTCTTGCCTCTCTGAAGCACAAACCTAGACTCATTTTGCCAGACAATTTCCCCTGTACAAGAGAACATCAAAAAGTAAATGCTTTTTTAATGTGTAGCTCTGTTTTCAATTATACAGGAAAAGTGCATTTCCAAAGCCCATTTATCTTGAATATGACATTTTCACCCTGTGCTGTTGGTCTCAAGCATGCAAAGAAAATATTGATTAGAAGCCAGTGTAAAGTTTGTTTTGCTTGTCTAGGAACTTTAGATAAATAAAGTGAAGTGCAGAGGGAGAAAAAACTTGTACGAGTATGGTCCATGAAACTGAGTAAGTGAAACTTTATCAAATCAAACTCACTTAATTAACTCCTCACTTGGTTCTTAGTTAATCTGTGCAAAATCAAAACCTTTTTAAGTAAGATCAGAGTATAGATTATGGATGAGAAGGAGCTGACCCAAAAATTTTAACAGAGCTATTTTGTCCCTGCTGGAATGGGATCGCAGCATCCTAACTGTCCTTAAAAATGCAGAGGAGAAAGGACATCCAGGCATTGTGCTTCCATTTCACTCAGGGTAATGGAAGTCTTAACAATGTGATGGTGGTGCTTACTCTATATATAGGTGCTCGATGTGCTTGTGAGTGTGATTATCTAGACACTTAATGGTAGTCCAGTTTGTGAACAAGTAGTCCAGACATTTCAGCTAATAAAATTGCATCTTTGAGATGACAGCCCTGATGTATTTCATGTGGGCACATGCAGACACTATTGGCACTCCATGAGTTGTTTTCAGCAGATAACTGAAAAGAGTAGATAGAAGTATCTACTAAGTGGGAGCTTAGTTACAAATGAAGTGTCTCCTTATGTTTTCCTAGGGACATTCTAAGAGGAGTTTTACAAAACTGTCCTCCTCCAGGGAAGATATTTCTGGCCAGAAGTAGCAGTGCTCCTGTAGTCCACCAGTCCAAGAATTATTATGAATAGGGGGTGAGGAAGAGAGAATAGCAAATTAAGGATATTATGGTTTAGATAACAGGACGGAGAGCAAGACACGCATATACTACCAGAGGGTGAAAAACCTCTGTTCTAATTCTTCCTGCCATGATTAATTATTTATATAAAACAAAATATCTTATTAAGAACATATTTCTAGTTCGGAATATCCTACAATAAATTTGATTGGAGTCCTAATGTGGGTGAAATCCTTCCCAGAAAAGGATTGAATTCAATAGGAACCTTCCACATCCCATATTATTTCTCTATTTGTGAGACTGTGAGAAAAAATGGAGATGAAATTTAATTATGAGATATTTGTGAATCTTCTCTTTTCTTCCCTCTTATCTAAAACCATCTGGCCAATTCGGGTGGTTTACTCACATTACCCTATTTTTCCAGGTAAAATGAATAAATTTCCCAGATTTGCTAGCATAGCACTCCTAGGAAAGAATATATTTCTGAAATACTGCTCTTGCCTTGGAAGAGCTGTTGCTTGAACCTGGTTTTCTCAGAAATTAGAGGAGCTAATAATTACTCAGAATAGGCTGTTGTTTTTAACAAAACAACAACAACAACAACAACAACAAACCAACAACAACCCCCCAAAACACTCACACATACTTTCAATTAATGTTATAATATAAGTCACAAACTTTATGTGCAGGAAACACATTTCAAAACTTCACAAGAAAATATTCTCCATCCAATCCAGCCCTTCTCCTTAACTTGGCAACTATTATAAATGAAAATAGCCAAGGAAAGGCCGAATCAAGCATACCAGTCCTCACGAAACCATGAACTCTAAGAAGGACAGTGAAAAAGGATTGATAAATGTGCAAGTGTGCTCAGAAAACTTTGGGGAGATTTTTCTGAGTGACAGAAAGCATCTTCATGCTGGCAGCAAATTGTAATTGTGATAGAATGACTGAAATAAAATTCCATGTGTTTTAGAGTGACAATGTTGGTGAGAGAGTAAAGGAGGGGACAATTGATACTATGTGGAACCTAAGTAAAGGAGAATACTAAAATCTCTCACATGCAGGAAATCTTTCATTTCTTTTCCCATCTAATGAACCACTGCTTTACCACAGATTAATTTTTTCTAGCTGCATTTTCTTTTCCCCACTGTTCCTTGACTACAAAAAGATAAGAGTAAAGGTCAAAGTACTAATGTAGACAGACTCTTCTTTGCAGCATGTATGCAAAGGAGAGTCAGAATTCCTGAAAACATTGAAAAACTTAAAGTCTGGGAGGATCAAAGCCAGTATACCTGCAAAATCTTCCTTTATTTTATGTTAATAAATTCAGATCAATGCAAATTGATGAATTTTTAATATGTGCCCCTTTTGCTCAGTAGTATAACAGACGTGTAAATCATGGAGTGCAGAAATTTCTTCACAAACTACTATCAGAGTGTTGAAAGATTCTCAATCTTTGCTTCTTAAAAAACCAGTTCAATAATAAGGAACTTTCAGGTAACTGAAAAATGTTCTCTCAGTGGAGACTTTTTCTTCTACTCATCTCCATATCTCTGCTTTTCCCCTTATGCCTTTGCTTCTTCAAATCCATCTTTAATATATATTTTAGCACCACACTTTCTAAAGATTATCCACTATAAATTGAATATCTACCATGCACCCTATATTTTGACACCTTGTTGAACAGCCTTTTGCCATCCAATAGGAAGTTTGTGTGCTTGTATTATATCACCCAATATAAACCAAGCCTCTCTCTTGGGGAATGGTATGGTTTTGACACACACTCAACACTTAAAAAATAACACATTTTTCCCTTCTATTTTTTAAGGTTTGCCAGTAGCGATTTACAGACAAGTCCCTCAAGAAACCTTAAAGTGCCATAACAAATAAAAGTCTCGTTTAAACAATGCATTTGAACAATAAGTTGCTTCACATGTCTCTAAGATAACAAACAATAGATTTCTGGAGGGTATGGATTGTAATCCATATAGATATAAAACCAGGACAGTTTCAGCTTATGGTTTCCTTGGCAAAGAAGGCTGTTTATTTTCACAAATCGTTGCAGGCACATTTCCATATTTCACAGGGGGAGAAAAGGACAGATCTACCACTGCAGAGGAGCTTTCAGAAGAGGAAATTAATCTTTTAAATGTGTTACTACTAGAGCTGGATAAGCAATTTCTTTATTGAGGAAAGTAGTTTCCTTCTATTTTATGCCTCAAACTCTCTTGGAAATTATGTAATTTCCTTTAATGTATTTATGCGTAAATGTCCAAATGAATTGCCATCTAGTGTTATTCATTATTTGTGGTATATGACTTGGTCATTTTGCTTCAAGAAACTTACTTAAAAGCCAATATCTTTTAGTATTTAGAATGTCTTTTTCAGTTATAGGCATGGGAAAAGAATAAAAAAATATCATGTGAGAGAGCCAAGGAAAGCACACTTTTTGATTTTTTTCTTGTGAAAAGTGAGATGATGGCATTTTCTTTTTTCTTAAACCAGGTTGTTTTAAGCAAAGATTTTGTAGCACAGATGCATAAACAAGTGAGTCATCACAATGGAGGCGAAACTCAGGCAGAGGGAAGGAGGAGTGGAAAGAGAGGACCAGCCTTGACTTCCAGTGGGGAGAAAAACAAACATGAGAATTGATATACTAGTGAAAGAATTCACACCTCACCCTATAATATGGAACATTGCATTCATTAAAATTCCTGTTCCTCCCTCTGGAATTCAACACCAAACAATAACCTTGATTGTCTGGCCACTTGATTACAGAATGTTGTCTGAGAAAGGTGAAGATAGGATCTGCTCTGTGTGGTACTTTCCTGTAACTTATGTAAAAAAATTAAAATTTCCAGACAGGTCCTAAGAAAGCAGGTCATATTCATTTGGTTTCTGCTTACCATGATTCAGGAAACACAGTTGTTTCTTTTCTTTAAGAGATTAACTTCTCTGATCTTCAGAGAATGCAGCCTTCTCATTGCTCTTAGGTTATAGATATTCTAAAGAAAGGACATTAAGAGTGTGATAATGATGACATGCATAAAAATGTCCTGATATAATATTAATAATTTAATATTTTAATTGGGACTCAGACAACTTCTAAAATAGCAATAAACAATGTAAAAATTAATCCTTGAATGTATTTTCCTCAAAAGTGATTATATTTTTCTTCCTAGTGTTACAGTTCAGAAAACTTGATGATAGTTGCTAATAAATAAGGACCTGAAAATTATTATCAACACTTTTTTTTTTTACCATTTTGAGTATAGACTGATTCATTTCTTGAAGTACATCTGTGAGGCCTGCAAATTTCAAGGTGCTGCTTTGTATGTCTTTCATACCAAGTACCACACCATATATCTAAGCAGTGTCTGCTGTGTATATCAACAACAAATCCCAGTTCTTTCTACACCACCTAAATGCTCCTGAGCTTCTCCCCATCCTGCTTTCTCCCAATTACTGTATATACTGATGCTACCTAACCACTCAGTTTTGTTGGCTTCAATAATTGTCTTATTTTTCTCTCAGAATATACAACACATACTTTCCTAGACATACAAATCTAGCAAAAAACTGGATGTAAATATACCAGCAATTTTTGCATGAAAAACAAGAATTGTTTTCTTCTGGCTAATGCATTTTCCTGTTACTCAGTCAGTGCTGTTTGGTTTTACAGAAGACACATCAGTTGTTATTCACATGAAGCACCTCCTTGCTGTCAAGGGATTTCAGTCAATTTTAAATTTCTTTCAGTCAATCAACAAACAGAGTGCATGAAAATGCTCAGATGATTACTGTGGATTAGCATCCCTAGTTCCTAGAGCTTATACAATGCATTCGAAGTAGTAAAACTAAAAAAACCACCCGGCTTTCTATCTCCATATCAGGTAACTGTGCTTTGCCATTAGCTTCCAGAAGCCTGTTTTCTGCAGGGTCATGAGAGGGACAGATTTGGCGCCGACCTGGATTTTTGGAGGGTGTGAATAGAGCAGAAGACCCCCACGCATCTCAAAAATAGCATTGACAAATGAGTTAGTTCATCAATATCAAGTGAAGCGATCTTGGAACACACTCACTATGGTGGCAAACAGGAATGAATAGTGGAATATGTCAAAGTTTTGTGGCAGGATGTGAAGAATTTGCATGCCTGCCAGGGAGAAGAATCCCAGGAAAAAGTGTAGGAAAGGGAAATATACTTTGTACAATTTCTCTTTCTTTCAAAATGGGGTGCTGTGCTAAGATTTCCAGCTATCTTTTTATTTAATGACTGTCTGCATAAAATTCATCATATTCACATATTCAACAAAGAATTTGACTGGAAACCTCCTAATAAGTTAAAAAGAACAATAACTGAAATAAAAGTAATCCCAAAGGCTGAGAAGCAGAAAAAAAAAGACAAAGATAAAAACAGAGTACTCCAGAGAAGCCTTGCATACCTGCTGACTATTTGGAAGTTTTTTCTCTCCGTCAGGTACATCCATTTGCAAAATACAGAGAAGAAAAAGGAATGGTCAGTTTGGAGGTCACCAACCAGGTGCAGCTATGAGGTTTAAACATCCTCAGGTCTCCCATCTGTAGCTCCAGCAGCCAGGGGTCATTTCCTGCTACCCTTACATCCTGCCCCCCAATTCAAAGAAGCAGCAATCTAACCAAGCTTTGGTAGAAACCTGAGCAATTTAGACACCACACTTTCCAGCGAGAAGAAATGGATGCTGTTCTCCTTTTGAGACTGCTGATTTAATAATTGTCCTGGGTTGTAGTGTAGGATGTACACAAAGTATTTATTCTATCACCATCTTCATGAACTGTTAAAACCAAGTGGGGCAGTGCTCTAGTGTAGGGTTGTCTTCTGCTAATGGCCCATTAACGCCTGGCCCATGACTCACAGGTAACTCCCTCCAGGAGTTATCTCTGTTTAATGGGCCATCAAGGACCCACTTCACACTCCTCATCCCATTGTGAGATGCTCTGCCCAGGGGGAGGAGCCAAGCATTCTCACCTGGATATAAGCTGGTATGTGGGACAGTGCAAGCAGCCCTTACCTACTGGATTCCCAGAGGAGCAGAGCTACCAGACCTTTCTACAGGATCACTGCTTCAGGAAGAGCACCTCATCTGGACTGCTTCCACCACCTTGCTCAGGTTGTATTCCGACTCTGTCAGTGGTTCTTTGTGTTATTGCATTTATTTTATTGTATTTTTACCTTTTTACCTTTCTTCTTATTAAATCGTATTTCTGACTTGGAGCCTCTCACTTGTTTTGCTTTCAAACCACGACAATAGTATCATCTGAGATGATAAGAATTGGAGCAGTTCAACTAGAAGAAATTTGAACTAAACAGTAGCAGTCATTGCTTATGCTGTATGTTCTGAAGATTTTTTTCTGTTAATTTAACTTGTTGAATCTAGTGTAAAAAGCAACTGCTTTTCACTTCTCATTTTACAAGCTTACAATGAATGAAGATTATGATAAGATCATCTGTTTATTTCAGAGAAAAATTATTGATGTAAAGTAAAATTTAAATAACAAAATCTTTCCTAAGTGCCAATACCAAAAGTAATGAATTAATTTTGCTGGGTCTCATAAAAAATATTGTATATATGCGAAAAATGTTCACAGGAGATCATCTTGACAAAATTAATGATTCATTGATAATTTCTCAAAGAAAAACACGTTTCAGCATCCTATCAGTTTCCTAGTTCTTCCATTAGAGATGAGGAATATGGAGAATTTTGCATAGACAATGACACATCTATCTTGCTACCAAATAGCAAGAGACGATAATTTTCATTAAATAGAAAACAGAGCTGTGTGATTCTCATAAAATCATAACAGTACTGAATAAAGTCTGTCTTGGAAATTCTTAGTAAAGAAGCTGGCTCTTCCTCTAAGTGGAAAGCAAGCTCAGAGGTATATAAAGACATCTACACCTGAGGAAATGGTCTCTTCTAGAGCACAATTCATCCTTTTAATCATACTCTTTCATCTGGAAATTCTGTCCTTAAAAAACTGTCCTTAAGAGTACTGGTCTGTATTTCTGTGGACAGCAGATTGCTCATAGGATGCTAGCTGCAATGCAAATATCACCTGAAAAAGGTTCCTAATTCTTGATGGTTTTTGTTTGTTTGTTTTTGCTTGATTTTGTTTCATTTTGTTGGGTTTTTTTCTCTAGGTTTAACTCTAAGTGTATCATCTGTCTTTCTGAAGATATTTACCAACAGCAGTTGGGAACATAGAATCCAAGACTGAAGCCAGCACACACGTTATGCTGCTAGTCAGGTAGCAATCTCTTTATTCATTTTGTATCTTCACTTCTGCCTTGTCACTGGGACTTTTGTCACTTCTTTCTTCTCTCATGAAGAACAAGTGGAATAGCATCACCTTCTGGTGGCTCTGAGCATCTTGTAAGGAACTGCAGGCCATTCCATTAGTTCCTAGATTTCCTTGTGTCATTTTTTCAGTCTCATACACATCACCATCTCCCTGATTCCTGGATATCTCCTTTTTATCTTCTCCTGTGGTATTTTCTGATGTTTCTTTCTATTACAATACACCATGATTGAAGGTCAAAATTAATTCTGTCTCTAAGAATTGGCATTTTGCATATTCTTCTGGGTCTGTCCACAAATCTTCAGAGAAGCCTCCTCACCCCATCAAATCTTATCACCCACGTATGGACTGAATCATCACCACCAGCTGTATCTCTAGTCTTCCAACTCAGCACCCCTTCCCTTCCCTTCCCTTCCCTTCCCTTCCCTTC